>ML347165.1:0-26951 GCA_005239505.1 Nicotiana paniculata | reverse complement strand
TATTACAATTGTTTACACCTTATTGTAGTTAATCTTTAGTTTTAATATTTTTATTCAGTTGTATTAATTTAAACAACACCAAGTGACAGTTTAGTATTCTGACAGCTTTCTTGATAGGTTAACTCCCTGTGGGATCGACTCTGGACTTAATACCCTAGATTATATTTGTAACGCCCGTTTAATCTTTTATTAGACATAGTTGAACGTGATATTAGAGAGAGGTTTTGACTGTATCTAACCAAGGGTTGTGATAGTGAGCAAATATCAATCCCTCTTTATCTCTTTGACAACTTCGTTGAGCCGATATGATTGAGTAGATCACTACTTTTTCTTGTTCTTGAAAATTACTACTTTGGTAACTGGGATAGTTGATATGTGGTGTTTTAAATCTAGTACAATACTTTTTTTTTTTAACCAACTCTTTTCTGGTATACCATTGACAAGTTGAACCAGCTGAAAACTTGAACGTGCAAAACTAGTTTTAAAGTAGTAAAATACTTTCTTCTGACAAGAGAAACAAATTAACTCAAACATTGTAACGTCTATTATCTATCCAGGCCAACGCCATGGATTTCAGTATTTCACATTTCACATTTCCCATAACCCTAAATAGTTTAAACCAAATACATGGATCGGATTTTATTTGTTTGTTTATTTGTACACAAAAATATAAAGTTCAATAGAGTAGCTAAATTGACAAAGTCGGCTCCCTTGTATTATTTTCATTTTAGTATTAATAACACCTTCTTATAAAAGCTAGATGACATATTTAACTCCACTTATAAAATTATTACTTTTGAATATGGTAGTTATATGCCAATTTTTATGGTAAAAGTTATATGGTAATTACATGTCAATTTTGTTATGATACAAATAACGTATTAAATAAAACCTGAAAATAATGATAAGTAACATGTTATCATAAGTTTTAATTATCATATGATGACATAACGTAAATAGCTTAAATCTACTCTTTATAAAGTTAGCGTTTGGCTATAAATTCTCAATTTTTTTGAAAAATCGATTTTGGGTGATGTTTGGGTTGAAGATGAAAATGTGTTTGGTCATACGTTTTCAAAACATATTTCCCAAATTTATTTTGGAAAAATATATGTATTATGAGGGATTTTGCTCTGGGTTTTGGGATTTTGCCAAAATATAGGCAAAATTTATGGCCAAACATGTGTTTGCCAAATAAAATCCAAATTTATTTTGGCAAAATCTATGGTCAAACGGGTCCTAAAATACCAACATGAAAATAAAAAAGTAAATAAAAAACCTACAACAACGACAATGTAGTAGGATCCAACAAGTAAGTTTTAGGAAGGGTAGAGTGTATGCAGATCTCACCCCTACCACGGATGAATAGAAGCTTGTTTAGTCAAGTTGTTAAAATCAACTTATTTTGAAATATGTTCTTCTCAAATGTGTTTTTAAAAAAGTAATTTGTGTTTGACTAATTTATATCTATATTATCAGTACTCCATAAAAGCAAGAACTCCCTAAATTAAAAATTAAATTACTAAATTGTCCCTGTTATTAACGTAATTAGCTTGAAGACCATATTTCAATCGTTGCAACCTTTATGCTTTTAAGAAAGTAATTAGTGTTTGGTCAAATTTTTAAATAATATTTTTAAATATAAGCTATATTTTTTACTCTCGAAAACTCTACTTCTACTTCTATTTAAAAGTATTTTTTCCTTTTGAAAGTTTAGCCAAATATCTCTTAACTTGTACTTTTAATGAAGGTTCATCAGTTGCTTTAATGGCGGATATGTCTGGAACACCAGGAATCTTCCCTGATCTTTTGCTTTTTTCATTTGTTCGAGAATCTTCCTCCATCTTCGAAACCACAAAAAATGAGAAAATAATAGCAAGTAATACGTTTAGTTCAAACGCTGCAAAGACAACATTTGCCTTACTGTCTCTGTACAAGAATCCCGCTTTATTCACTGCCAACTCTTCAACATGTCATTACCTTGTTCTTTTATCAGTTATCACCCACCCCCTTTAAAGTACTATTCCTTCTTCTTCAACTTTTGTAATTATTCTTTCTGGTAGTAGTGAATCATCCAGAACAAGCCAAGAATTACCTTCCCCTTTTTATTTACTTCTTCAAACTAAACACCACATTCTCTAAATGGAAAAACTCTCCAAAATACATCGCAGTAATGATTCTCTGAAGAATAACACCAAATTCTCTTGAACCAAACTCAAAAAAACCCATTCTTGCCATGGGTACATCCGAACCAGAGGACTCTATTGTGAAAATATATAGCAGAGAATCCCCTCAAACCCCTAAAGAAACTGAATTGTCCTTCTCTTCAAAACCCCATTTCAACAAGAATGACAGTAACAATAACAACAACACTAAAGATTTAAACTTCGTGAATGAGTCACCAGTTTCACAACATTCACCGTTACACATGGCCCAGGAAGAAGCTTTACACTGCAATTCCAGCTCTTCTTTACGGAAAAAACCTAGTCTTTTGGTGAGTAGGACCAAATCAAGGCTATTGGACCCACACCTACCTGACCAAGATCAGAGGTCTCAGAATGTTGCCATGAAATCTGGAGCTTTATTAAGAGATAGTGAAATTGAAGAAGATGACGCTTTTTCAGATGAGGATTTGCCCGAGGAATATAAGAAACTGAAGTTCAGTCCATTAACTGTACTTCAGCTGGTGAGTTTGGTTGTAATTATTGCAGCTTTAGTTTGTGGTGTTATATTTAAAGTATTGAGGGGAAAAAAGGGCTTTGGGCTTGAATTGTGGAAGTGGGAAGTAATGATTTTGGTGTTGATTTGTGGAAGATTGGTTTCTGGTTGGGGGATAAGGTTAGTGGTTTTCTTGATTGAGTGTAACTTTTTGTTGAGGAAAAGGGTTTTGTATTTTGTGTATGGGTTGAGAAATTCAGTGCAGAACTGCATTTGGTTGAGTCTGGTTTTGATTGCTTGGCAATGTATTTTTGACAAGAAGGTTGATAAAATGACTGGTGGGAAGGTTCTACCTTATGTGTCAAGTATTTGGGTTTGTCTTTTGGTTGGTGCATACATTTGGTTGCTGAAAACACTTCTTGTAAAGGTGCTTGCTATGTCATTTCATGTTAGTACATTCTTTGACCGGATTCAAGAATCTTTGTTCAATCAATATGTGATTGAGACGTTGTCTGGACCGCCGTTGGTTGAGATTGATCAGCAGGAGCAAGAGGAGGAAGTGAAGGTTATGGCTGAAGTGCAGAAACTTCAGAGTGCTGGGGCTACGTTGCCTGCTGATCTAAAGGCGAGCATATTTGCAAAGAGACTGATGGGAACACCACTCAAGACTCCTATGTCTGCTACTCCGAGGAGTTCTGCATTTTCGAGGGTCATTTCTGAGAAGGTGAAAGAAGAGGAGGGAGGAATCACTATAGATCATTTGCATAGATTGAATCAGAAAAACATTTCGGCTTGGAATATGAAAAGGCTGATGAATATGGTTCGAAATGGTGTGCTGTCAACTTTGGATGAGAAGCTACCACAGTCTACTCATGAGGATGAATCGACTGTGCAGATCACTAGTGAAAAAAAGGCTAAAGCTGCAGCCAAGAAGATATTTAACAATGTGGCTAAGCCTGGCTCCAAGTAAGTTAATTTCCTTAAAAAGACAAGTTCAGTTTCCTTGTTGTAACTTACCTATCTCTTTGGACTGCTGATGTTAACAACAATTAGTTGTTGCCTTTAAACTCCTATGTTATCGTAGCTCTCCAGTTGATATCTGATATCTCTGCTACTATTTCTGAAACTTATCGTGTTGTTAGTAAAATACAATAGGATAATGTTAAGTGCCTGTTTCGTCGTAGCTCTTATGTTGTTCTCCAACCTATTGTTTTCCAAGCTCATTGGTTTACTTAATTAGTGATCTGTAAACTGCCATCAGGTTCATCTATCTGGAGGATTTGATGCGCTTTATAAGAGAAGATGAGGCTGTGAAAACAATGCGCCTTATTGAAGGTGGAACTGAAACCAGCGGCATAAGTAAAGGGGCTTTAAAAAATTGGGTGGTGAGTATATAAGGCCAATTTGCCTCTTCTTTCCTACATTCTGTTCTCAGCTATTTGCTGATGCAGAATATGCAAATTGTCCATGAATAGTCAACCTCTTTTCTTGGATAAATTAGTTTGAAGTCATCTTAAAATTGTAGCCAACAATTAATGTTGGTATTCATTTCAAATCATAGCTACAAAATGAAGAAAGATGGCTAGTTTCAAGAAAATATTGTTTTTTTCACTTTCACATTTCACTGATGAAGATTAGCATGTGAAGTAAGAGTGTCCCGGCTATGAAAAGATGTGCTCTAGCTGAATGTAGCCCAAAGAATTTAAACCAAAAGTAAATGAAAGACTCTGAAATATTGATATCCGATGAGAATGTGAGCTTTAATCGAAAACCTAGACTTGAGGTGGAATTTGGCCTTTCTTGCAATTTTTTATTTTTAGATAATCCTAAATTAGCACAAGATTGATAGGATTATAATGTTTTATTTATAATGTTTTACTTTTCATTTCCCTTCCAGGTTAATGCATTTAGAGAACGAAGGTCTCTTGCTCTGTCTTTGAATGACACTAAAACTGCTGTAAATAAACTTCATCAAATCTTGAACGTCCTTGTTGCAATTATCATATTGGTCATCTGGCTCCTTATTCTCAGAGTTGCCACTACACATTTCTTGGTCTTTTTGAGTTCCCAGTTTCTTCTGGTAGTATTCATCTTCGGTAACTCAGCCAAGACAACATTCGAGGCAATCATCTTTTTATTTGTGATGCACCCATTTGATGTAGGCGATCGTGTTGAAGTTGATGGAGTTCAGGCAAGAAATTCTTGCGTTTCAAAACGTATGTTTGATTGTGTTCTAACTTGTATACTAAAGAATTTCTTTGATGCTTGTGTTTCAGTTGGTAGTTGAAGAGATGAATATACTGACAACAGTTTTCCTTAGATATGATAACCAGAAGATCATATATCCAAACAGTGTCCTATCGACAAAGCCCATAAGTAATTATTACCGTAGTCCAGACATGGGAGATGCAGTTGATTTCTGCATTCATATCTCAACTCCCATGGAAAAGATTGCTATGATGAAAGACAGAATAACAAGGTATATCTACACATATGTCTGGAACTTCAAGCTATAGTGATCTCACTACATGCTCATCATAATAGTGCGGAAAGGACTCTAATTCATCATATTCGTCCATAGAATTCTTACTCTTACAGGTGCCTATATGAAAATCAAGATTGCTGTTATAACTAGTAATAATATAATTGGCTTGGCACGCTAATGGTAAAATGAACTAAGCGATAGTAGTTTTGACTTTCTTCTTAAGCTTGATCGCGAGGAGTTGTTTAATATTCGATCTTGTGCTTTTGATTAGTTATGGTTATGGCTTCTGCACTGGCAGGTATATTGAGAACAGGAGTGATCATTGGCACCCAGCTCCGACGATTGTAATGAGGGACGTGGAGAAGTTGAACGGAATAAAATGGTCAGTGTGGCCCTCACACACAATGAATCACCAAGATATGGGAGAGAGATGGGCGAGGAGAGCTCTTCTGCTTGAAGAAATGGTAAAAATATTCAGGGAGCTGGATATCCAATACCGTATGCTACCTCTTGATGTCAACATTCGTACCCTGCCACCATTGTCATCAACCACAGCTCCCTCTAACTGGACACTTTGTGCTTAATTTATCAAAAAGGTCACACATTTGAGAGTCATTATACACATTTGAAGGGTGTATGCCGAGAAGTATCGATCCAACTGTGAACGATCCAGTATTTTTGTTTCTAATCTAATAGCCAATGGTTGTGTACATAGTTGACTATGATGTCTTTTTTCTGTTGAAAATGTTGTAATATGAACCTGACACCCCTTACTAATTTAAAAGTCCGAACTGTAATTACATGTTCAAGAGGCAGTTCATTGTCACTAGTTGACTGTAAGTAGATGTTATAAGGCCATAAGATCATCGTAATAAGATATTGTTAGCCCGAGTATTCACTGTCCTAATTAATTAAAATTCGCATCGCATATAGGGATGGTAAGTGGTGCAGTGTGGTTGTGGGGCAAACTTGTGAACATTTTAACCCGCCCCGCTCACATAACATTTTCACCCGCATTCACTCGTCCCGCGCACACATCCGTGTCCACCCGCCCCGCCCCGCCCGCATAAGTATTTTCTTTTTTTCCATTATGTTTGCTTATTTATTTTTTATAGTTTGACTGAAATTTTCAATTTAATCAACCAAAAAAATTGAAAGTTTTTTTGTATGTACTGAATTCTACAATTTCAAAAGAAATATATATTTATTGTTCATCGTGAAAAACGCAAATGATTATAGGTATTTACATTCCTATAATACTATTTCTAATAATCCTTAATTACTTGTGTATAACCCAATAATAAAACTAATTTGTTTGAGTCATTGTTTTGACTCTGAAGGAAGTTCAACATAAAAGTAAAAAAAAGGTTAACTTTGATAAAGAAAATATTAAGCACGGAGTATTATATTTGTCTTTCCAAAACAAAAGTCTATAAAAGATCATAACTTAAAGTTATTGTCGAACTTAGGAAGAATAAGAAGAAAACTTACTTAAATTCGCATAAACTAGCAACCTGCCCCGCACCGCATCAATTTTTATAAAAAGGTATTTTAACCCGTCCCGTCCCGCCCTGCATAGTTTTAAACCTACACCCGTCCCACATAGTTTTAAATCCGCACCGTCCTGTTTGCCATCTCTAATTGCATAAAACCCATTTAAGAGAAAGTCCCTTCTATAAAGAATCATGACTCAATTCAAGACATTTAATTAAAGGCGAAGAAATCTCGTTCCTTCCTCACAAATTGACAAAGGTTGTCAATGGTACTCCTTTACTAAATATTGAGCGATGACTTGGTCGATTTTGGCATACGAATTTACAATTACCGTGGTGAGCTCAGAGCCACAAAGTTTAAGTATAGCTTTCTTTGACAAAATGGACAGGAGGAGCACTAAGATGTATCCACAATGTTAGTTGTATCACCTTAATATTTTAGCCAAACCAAACCCATAACCTATATCGCTTTAAAAAACAAAAATAGGTGGCCCAGCTTAACCATGCTCGTAAAGAAAAGGATAAAGTGCATAACATAATTCACAAAACTCAACGATTTTATAGCTTTTTCAGATGGCTACTCCAGTGAAAGTATATGGACCGACCTTATCAACTGCAGTCTCAAGAGTTCTAGCTTGTCTTGTTGAAAAAGATGTCCAGTTTCAGCTTCTCCCAGTTAATATGGCCAAAGGGGAACATAAGAAACCTGACTATCTCAAAATTCAGGTAAGTGTTTAGACCCTTTTCTTAAAGAAAAACAATTTGTCTACTCTATTTATCTCTTATATTATCCTAATTTTAAACAGCCATTTGGACAAGTCCCAGCTTTTCAAGACGAGAACATCACTCTGTTTGGTAATTACACTTCTACTATCTGCATTTGCCAAGAATTTCTCGATTATATGGTAGTATGTAACAGATTATGCATATACTTTTTGTATGGTTATTGTAGGATGGAATTTGGGCCTTACACTTTTAATGAAGTTATGCTAGTAAGGAATTCGGGTTTAAAGAATTTTCGCAAACATGATATGATTTGGTAATGCTTATCCTGGTACTGAAATTAGGTCTTATATATTGTTTCTTCATGATGCTCATACTAATATGCAATTTGGGTCTTACATTGTTGTTGATGAGCATTATATAGTACCTCCTTTCAAATTTATGTGATGCACTTTCCTTTTTAGTTTATTCCAAAAAGAATGTGATATTTCTATACTTAGAAACAATTTAATTTTAAACTTCTTATTTTACCATTAATGATATGACTTATAGCTACACATATAGTTATGGCTTGTTTCAGATTACAAGTTTCAAATGTATTTCGTACTCAATCATATATCACATAACATGGGACGGAGGAAGTACAGAATTTTTGGGTCTGCATTGTCGTTATGATGCGTACAGTAGTATGAAAATTGGGTCTTACATTAATTTGTTCGCGATGCATATACTAGTATGGGATTTGGGTCTTACATCAAATGTCATTTATGATGCTCATACTAATACGGATATGGTTCGGACGTCGTTGACGTTGTGGATGATGCTTATACTAGTATGGGCGAAACCAGACTTGCATTGTTGTTCATGATGCTCATATATTACTGCTATGGTATTTTGGTCTTACACTGTTTCATAATATGCTTATGTCATTGTTGTTCATGATACTTGAGCTAGTGTGGAATTTGGGTGTTAAGTGTTGTTCATGATGTTTATTAATATGGAATTAAGGCCCTATAACGTGTTGATGATGATCATAATGGTATGGAATTCGGTTTGACATTGTTGTCTGTCTTGTCTTTGGTGAACGCAGAGTCCAGATCTATAAATAGGTACATATGTGACAAATATGGCAGTCAAGGGAACAAGGGGCTGTACGGAACAAACCCGTTAGAGAAAGCATCTATAGATCAATGGATAGAGGCAGAAGGACAAAGCTTCAATCCACCAAGTTCAATTCTGGTATTCCAGTTGGCTTTTGCACCGCGAATGAAGATCAAACAAGACGACAACTTGATCAGACAGAATGAAGAGAAGCTCAAAAAAGTGCTTGATGTGTATGAAAAGAGGCTCGGAGAGAGTCAGTACTTGGCCGGAGATGCATTCACATTGGCCGATCTCTCTCACCTTCCAAATATCCAATATTTGGTGAATGGGACAGACAGAGCAGAGCTCTTCACTTCAAGAAAGAACGTGGGAAGATGGTGGGATGAGATATCTAGCCGAGAAGCGTGGAAGAAGGTAGTTGAAATGCAGACCTCACCCCCTCCCTCGTAAGGCTTGTTGAAATCGTTTGTTTTCATAGATTGTATTGTTCTGTTGTTTGTGATGTTGAGAATTTTATTTTCTCCAGTTAGACTAACTACATCCCCATCTATGGGTTGAATAATGATTAATAGTTTGGACTACCTACAGCTACATTTGTCATTTGTGAGTTTAATAATCTTTTGTGGATGTATGAAAGACTCCATTTTCTTTTATAGAAGTGTCAAAATGTGGACAGCAGGTGACATCCTAATGCTAAAAAAGATCTATTTTTCCTATAAGTTGTAGAACTTTAGAATTTTATGATATGCCTGAAGTTTGATGAACAAGACCATCTTATAAGCATGAGGTTAGAGTAGGAAAACACATGCAAAAAGCTGCATTTTTTCGAAATAGTACTGGACTAGTTTACATCAGCTATAGCAATGTTTGATCCATGGAAAAAGCTACACTTTGAACTATGTTGAAATGCAAAATTTACATTTTGATCTCCTCAAGCAAAATGAAGTATACACCTGCTTCTTTTCTACCTTTAGCAGCAAGATGTAATCTGCATTCTTTCCTTATACTCCTTCATCTCCTTCTGGTACCTCTCCTTGTCTTTCACCCCATAGTCTTGATATACCTGTATAAACTAACAATCAGCATCGATCTCTTTCAATGCTCCTAGGTAGTGAATTCCAAGGAAATTGGAGTCGGCTATATGAATTCTTATTGTCCGTGTCACTTCATTTAAGCACGTTCGACTCCAATATTATAAAATTTTAGTATTTCTAATGATCGAGTTTGAGTAAGCTTACCCTTTTTTCGCCGGGTGAGAGATTGTTCCAAGATTCACCAATCATCTTTGTGAATTCCCTCTCTCTACTTGGATAGAGAGATTTGAGCATGGAATGTTTTTCAGCAAAGAAGAAGTTGTATCCACTCCTATTAGGTTTCGGACGATTAGGATCTCCTCCCTTCCTCCTCCTGTTCCTCCGTCCCGGGTGGTGGTGAGGCGGTGGATTGTAAGGTATAATTGCAGTGCAATTTTGTGCAGTTGCTTTAGAAGAGGAGGGAGCAGCAACAGGTTGATTTGGATGGTATAGTACTCCATTGAGAACCTCAGATCCCATTTTGATGGACACCAAATAACCACAGTCAAATTTGCCATCAATTGTCCCTTCAGCTTGGAAACTCTGTGAAACTAGATACACAAAAAAATTCAGAACATCCATTGTGATCAACCATTGAATATTGTATTACTAACATTTTACCCAGAAAAAACATTCTATTTATTTGAAAGATCAAAGGAAGAGGGTTGTAAAAATTGAATCTACAGCTATTGTATCATAAAATGCCCGCAAATACTGTTAGGGGTCATTTAGTAGGACGTATTAGGGAAAATAATACACGTATTAGCATTGGTATTATTAATCTCTTGTTTGGTAGTGTTTTTCTACCTCTTCAGTACTATTTCTGTACATAGTTAACCATGACATTAACAATACCATGGTATTTAATACACAGATAAGCATGTATAAAGACAAAACAACCATTTCAAACAATATATGGATGAGAATGTGGACAGTATTTATATAAACAAAAAAAATTATATAATGCATATTATTTTTAATACATCAAACAAATAGTCGATAAGAAACATTCTCAGTATTACTAATTATAACTCGATATTATTACTTATTATACACCCTACAAAACGACCCCTAAGATTATAAGTCTTGGTCGTAATATTGTAGAGTGTGACGATATTTATTTGGTTACTGAAAATTCTTAAAGCTGGTTAAACGAAATTCAATATAACGCAGAGAAAGTAGTGGAGATAAATTTGCGCCAATCAATTATCCATTTATATATAAGTGATAAAATTGCAGGTATAGGCCTCTCATAGTCAATCTTAGATGGACACTGCCAGGGGTATATATCTATTTTAGGTGTTTAAGTATTCGATGTGGATATATGAATGAATCATTGTGCATTGTACCTAACTAAACTCAGTACTTTTGATATAAAATATATTTTAATAAGTTAATAAATTTTAAACTCATAAATAAAAGGACTATAGATTCAATGGCATAATTTATAACGGATGACGTTTGAATTTTGGAATTCATGGATATTTTCACACCTATATTACACATATTTGGCATAGATACATCAGGATGAATGCGAGAAATAATGAAACGATAACTCCAAATTATCCCTTTGCAAATTTAAACATCGAGGTGTTGATTAATTTGACTAAGAAGGTTCTCGTGTTAAATATGTAGGATTTTTTAGAGGCAAAAAGGTCGAACCAATGAGTAGGATTTCAAATAGAAAAATATGTATTTCAATCAAAAATAGAAAACTACCGATCAGAAAATCTGCACCTCAAATGTACAAATCCACGAGAACAATTAGCACCACAAACCAAAGACGAGAAGACAAACATAAACAAATATACCTTTGGTATGAAATTCAAGATCGTCCTTCATGCCTATAATTACAAGAACACTTTACAAAATATTTGTAAAGTTTGAAATAAAAGGGTTAAATATAATATTTTCGATCTTAATTTGATTATTCATTCTTGAATTTTTGCAATTTTATAAACTACATAGAAGTATTTGTAATAATTTAACTATTTAAAAGAATATCAAAAGACTCCTATATGAGTACCATATAGGAATAATACTCCACTTTATGCACGCCAGAATGTAAGCAATAAATTAAAGTGTATATCCCTTGTGTCGAAGTCTATGACACATGAAACGTGGCAGAATGTAGGTCCTCTAATTACCCCTCCGAGGAGAGGAGAGAGGAGACGACTAAAACTGGAAATGGAATGCATCTAATTGTAGTAAAAGATCAAATAAATCCTTGAGCTTTATCATAATTAATGGGAAAAAATTAAAAGTAGAGAAATGAAGATATATAGAAAATTGATTAACCTGGATTTTTGTGAAGCAAGGGAGTTTGACGTCTAAAAAAGTAAACATGTTCAAACCGATGAAGCAAAGTGAAATAGTGTTTCCTCAGTGCATAGGAAGCACTAGTTGTGGTTGGAGAAAACTTGAATACTGAACTCACTTCTCTCCATTTCTTCTCTTCCACAACCTATATATATATATATATATATCAATAATTAAAAAACGGGTATATATCTAAATGAAATGTAAAATAAAATCGAAATTAATCTTTTTAGTTGAAGCTGAACCTTGTCAAAGCCACCCCTTTTAGTCACCTCTACATAGAGAACATGCAAATCTAGCTCCTTCCCTCCAATCACAGGAACCCTTCAACAAAAACCAATTATTCAAACATTAAATAAACACAACCTTTAATTTCCACATACATACTTAATTATTTTTCTCACATATATATAAGACTTGGTCTAGAAAATTGATTCTATCAAACCCGAAAACTTCAATCACGGTAATTTCTTAAGAGTAAGAATGTAACAAAAAATTGTAAAAAAATATATACGGTAAGTTGCGCTTACGTGAACTTTGTACCCATGACAGAGTGGAAATTCTTGAGACAATCTTTGAATAGAGTTGAGTCATTGACAATGTTCTCATGTGAAGCCAGTGGTGGAGGATACAGCTGACCCCCATTTCTGTTGACGGCACCGGCGGGAACCATAGCTTTCTGAGACATGGGTTTACCTTGCCGCCGGCGACTGGTTACACATTCAACAAGCTGTAACCTTCGCCGGAAAATCAAGAAACAGTGAAGGGAGGGAGGTAGCTAGTAATGGGTGTAAACTTTGAGGAAATTAAGGGGTTAGTTGGAAAAAAAAAGCTAAAGAAGCCAAATAATGAAGAGATGAATACAAAGATAAGTTGGTACTTAAGAAGACAATAAAAGCTCGGAGTTTTTGAGACGCGTGTTGAAGCAACGGTTATATATATGCAGAGATAGTTTCTAACTTTGGCTTCTTCTTCTTCTTTCTCTCTTGAGTTGAATCTCAGTGGGCAAAGGCAAACCACATTAAATTTTTGGCACAGGCTAAGCTTATTCATTAATTAATGCTCTTAATTATTTTTGTTTCTCTTTGCTTGTTGTATTGTACAAAGTGTACTTAAAAGACTGTACAATTCTGCTGTAATATGAAAACTCCAAGTCCAACGCGATGATAGGTATTATAGCAATAATAACAATAATAATAATAGGTTCTGATCAAATCTTTACGTACGCAATAGGTGAATATATGCTGCAGATTCTTTTTGGGCTCTGCTTACGTAAAAGTACTATACTTCATCTAATCCAATCAGCTTCAATTAGTAATCACTTTTTCCTTTTTGTTTTTCGTACCTACCTGGGCTCGAGCTCTTAATTTGTTTTCTACTATTAGCAAAGGTTGATGCTTTTATTTCTATTGCACGACTTTGAAAAAATATACTAGTATTATTTACACTAAATTACAGTAGTGGAAGTCATTGATCTTGAATATTATGTGAAACCTCCCAAGAAGATTAATAAAAGGAGCAAAATCTCAAGAAGATGGGTAATCAGGTAATTTTTATACATTAAAATAATGATGACAAAAAAAATTAAAATAAAAGAAGCAAGCGTACTCTCGCAAACCAACAGAAAAATTCTATTACTCTGATATTAGAATATTGTATATACACGAGGCAATCATTGTAATTATTCCCTAAGAAATAAAAGAAAAAGGCAAAAACTAATCAATCATAAAATGGGATTTTCATTCATTCTTCTTTGAGTCGTGGTACTATTCTATCAACTTTTCCTTTACTTTCTTATTCTGCAATTCTACAAATCTCTAATTTTCTTTTAAAATGTAATAGGAGAGTAACGCCAAATATATCTTTACGGAAAAACATAAAAGAAAAAAGACTACAGCTCATATCGTTCCCTTATTTATTTTTAGGAAAAAAAATAGATGTTTTTACGGATCCTCATTTATGCTAGTTTAATCTAGTTTCAAGCTTATTAACTGTGTATATACAAAAATGTAATGTCAGACTAACAGTATTGTAAAAGAAATAGATTATTCAAGCCACAGCAGGACACATCATTATGCTTTTATTAAATGTATATTTCCTATTCTTTTTCCTTAAAACATCCAAAATGAAGAGCTTGGCCCTCTTGATTGTTACATATTTTCTTGAGAAAAAATATGAAGGAGAGGGCATTAATACATTAATGAAGACCATAAATATGTAAAAATTCGTTGAGCCTTTCATATGTGAGCAAGTTTGGGTGGTTAATATTGTCTTTCGGTTGATGCTTCAACGTCACTCATTTTTAATATCTTATGCTCTTATCAAAATATGTATATGTCATCTTCGTGGGATTAATTTGCAGCCTTTCAGCTAAGTGGTATGACACTCCAAAACTTTAGAGTAATAATTCGTATTATCCTATTTGGTAAATTAAATGCAGTTTCTTAAACCGTATTCCAAATTGAGCACGTAATTTTTGACCTACAAAAATACTCCTATAAAAACCAGAAAGAATAAATTTTCTAATTGTTTTTAATTTATACAATTTTTTTAGAAATTTCGTGTTAATTTTTTGTTTGCATTTAGTTGAATTTTTGTGCATATTTAATATCTTAAAATCATAAAAAATATCATAAAAGCTTTTGAATCTTCATTCCATGTCATTTTAGGTTTAATTCCATTTTAGAAATTAATTACTTATTAATTGTTAGAATTAATACATGAAAATCACAACAAAAAAATAAAATTAGTAACGTTACATGCATTGTTAGTTGATTAAATTAGTTAATTTTTAGAAATAGGTAAGTGGGCTTAATTCTGCAAAATTATATTTAAGTTAGTATTTAATTTAGAATTTTAATTAATTTGTTTAGAATTTAAAATCAAAGAAAAAGAAACAAAGAAAGAAAATAAGAGTTTTGTTTGGTTTTATTTCGATTTGGGCCAAAGTAACTTCAGTGGCGCAGTTGCCAACAAATTCGCCCCAGCCCAGACAACATTAATCCGGTCCAGTTCTTTAAGCCACCAAAACGACATTATTTCCCCTCCGCTCTTAGTAAAAATTGCGCGGGGCACCCTATTTGGTCGCCCCCATTTAATTTATATCTACTTTTTAAAAAACTTTTAATTTCTACCTACTTTTAAAATAGCTTTAGCTCCCTTTCCCTCGCTGAGCTGAAGTTCACCAGTTAAGCTGAAGTTCCCCAGTTTACAAAACAAAACTTCAGCTCTCTCAGCACACGAGGCTGAAGTTCCCCAATTTTGTTTTGTAAACTGAGGAACTCCAGCCCCGTATGCTGAAGTTTTTGTCTTTATAACTTGGGAGAGCTGAAGTTCGCAAGTTACTTCAGGCCCGTCTACTAGAATGCTGAAGTTTTACGTGACTGTCTTTGCTACTTCAGCCCCGCATGCTGAAGTTATGCGCAAAAGCGGATACGGGTATAATTTTTTTTATAATTTGAAGTTATGCGCAAAAGCCCCCTCTCTTAGCTAAAACTACCAAACGCCTATTCCTTTCTTCTTGAGAAGAACAGACAGACCAGACCTCTCCCTCAAAAAACAAAACCCTAGCCTCCTCCCTCATCTTCTTCTTCTTCTTCTCTCTCGCACGCCCAACCCTAGCAGCTGCCGCATCTCTCACCTCACTCTTAGAGAGGGACACGCCTAAAAAGAGAGCAGCTGAAACTCTCAAATTCCAGATTTTAACCTTAAAATCCTTTAAGAAAATAACACAACAAAAGGCTGGAATAAAAGGGTTACAGGGCTGGTTCAAAGTTTGAGCTTCTTTTTATATATATTTCCTGGACGTTTTCAAATTCAATCGGGCTGAAAGATTTCATTGCTGGTTGATTCACTGTCCTCTGCGTAGTTGGTGTTCCAGTTTATTGATTTCAGCTCCTGCTTGGTTTTCTAGATATTTTACTACTGATTAAGGTATTTGACATCTAAAAGCATGCTATTCAAAACAAAGGTGTATTCTCAGTATGATAATTTGAGTTATGGCCATGTGATTGTTTCAGATTTTCAAAGCTTCATGGCCAAATCTGTGACTAGAGAGGAAATACAGAGGTGAGGTCGTTCACTCACTAGAATGACGTGATAGTTAAACGAAGATATAAATCAAGACGATCAAAAGGCCATTGTTTGGTCGTTTCGCATTTTTGTCTTGTTTCACGTTTGAGGATTCTGTGAATTCATTTATGGCTATAACTTGTTTGTTTGGTTAAGTTTAAGTAATAGATGTTATTAATTGGTTTTATTGATTTCTTTTGTTAAAATTGAAATTAGTAATTACAGAGGAAGACTACAATATGTTTTAGCAACCCATCGCAAATAAAGCCACCTCTTCCACAATTAATTTCCATAAACCCTTGGCCGCATAATAATCTCAAACTAGTTTCGGGGAAAATAACTTATAAACATTTGTAACTTGCAACTTGTTTTAGACGCGATTAATAAATCATCGTGATTATGGGTACGATTTCCATAGTATGATCACGATACGTAAATCTCAATTCAAGTGTGTGTTTCACGCGGCTTGACCTCAACTTCAAATAATAATAAAATTAACATGTTGTAGATTGTGGGTGTGTTTCACTTGATGTAATTTGCAGTTTGTACAAAAACAAACAAGTGCACGACATCGCGATATGAATAAATACTAAAATTGGTTAAATAAATAATTTAAAAGCAGTTAGAAAGTAAAAAAATGCACAATAAGCTTTAAACATGTAATAAATCATATAATTAGGCAAAGTATTAATTGTTAAGCGACCGTGTCAAAATCAAGGCACTCAATTCTTACCAAGTCTTCTGTGTTCGCAAATCATACATAAGAGTCAATTTCCTCGATTTGAGATTTGAAATAAATTCATGATTAGGGACACCATAAATTATTTCAAGTGACGACTCTGAATTAAATAGATAATTTCATTTCAAATAATGTCATTTTAATTTAAAAAATTCTTTATCTCTCGCCAAAAAAGGAGGTGTGACACTGTATCCACTCCATTTTTAAATAAATTTCAAACCCAACGTAACTTCTATAAAGATGTTTTCTTTGGGAGATTTTCCTTTTTCTTTTCAATTTTTTGGGAGATTGGAGACCTAAAATACTTTATTTTAGTATCTTTTAATGATACTGTTATTTACTTCTAAAATCTCATGTTATAACGAACAATAGTTAAGTATTTGATGGTAATCAGTTAGATTTCCAATTAATGTAGATTATTATTGAAAAAATTGTAATTCAATTTTTTATTTTGGTACACGGCATAGTTTTGTTGGAGAATATCATTGGATTAGGGGAGAATGACATAGTTATCCACAAAAATAAAATTATTTATGCTTACTTACTCATTTGTTTTTTTACCCATCAAACTAATTACATTTCCTATTCATAGTAATTTTTGCAGGAATTTTCTCTTTTTTCTTCAATACTTTTTTATTTCTATGTTTCTTTTCTTTTTTCCCTTTTTTTCTTTCTCTTCTCCTTTTCTTTTTTCTCGTTTTCTTCTTATATTTTCTTTTTTCCTTTTCTAATTTCATTTAACTTATTTATTTTATATTATTCTTCTCGTCATAATCTAATTTCATTTATTGTTTTCACTATTTTTTTATACCATAGGAAAAAATAATTGATATAGTAAATATTTGTTCACCTTTTCTTTTAATATGACACGTATAATATACCTTTTGTCTTTTTTCTAAATTTTTAAATTCAACTATTAAACTGAAATAATATCAGTTGTCACTTGAGCTAATTCACTGAATACCACATTGACTGTTGCTGAGCACCATAAATTACAACATCAGATTGAAAGGATTAACACGTGATTACCATACAAACTTTGATCCCCTTTCCTATAACTATCAGTACACACTCTACCATTAGTAGTAACACAACCAGTTATGGAGCAAGAAAACATAATCTACGGCCACCAAATCTCCATATATACTAGTTAGAATAGAAATGATAATAAAATATTAGAAAATGCAATAAAAGTATAAGTAGCAAAATAGACTTCTAATACCATATGATAACAATATGGTATACATGTATACTAATAGAGTATATGATTGCTCTAGAATATTGCTACAACTATCTGCGACTATACTATTGTACCAAAATATTAAAGGATGCAATAAAAAGTATGAGAAAATTACATGCTCGCGTTGCAAGCTAAATATTTTCAAAGCAACTTGCTCATTCCGCATACTAACAGGGTATAGTTGTATGGGGTCGTTCCAACAGTTGCCTATAAGTATAAAAACTACTACATAATACACATATTCTATATCCATCGGTACAAAAAAAATCCAGCACTGCAAATCATGTTCATATTAATAATTTCAGAATAGTAATCACTTAAAAATGCAGCTAAAACAATCAAAAAAGGTTCAAACTACCATATGATACCAATATGACATATAACTATACCAACATGGTATACAATTTTACTGGTTAATTTTCGGCAACGGTATGACTATACTACTATTACATAACACACATGCATAAAGAGAAAAATGAAAAATAGCGTACCACATATGAATATAATAAAGTGTTTCAAAATGTTGTTATATTACTATTATTAAAAAAAAATCAAATAGTGTACCAATTAAATGCAGCTAATACAACCAAGAAATGATCCAACTAGCATATGGTACTAATATAGTATATAATTATACTAATAGGGTATATAGTTGTACGCGGTCGTTCCAACAAATGCATATAACTTTAAAAATTATTACATAATACGCAAAATCTATGTCCACAGGTACAAGAAAATCCAACACAGCAAAACATGATCATATAAATCACTTCAGAATAGAATTCACTTAAAAATGCAGCTAAAACAACCAAATATTCCAACTATCATATGATACCAATATGACAAAATTATACTAATGGGGTATACAGTTCTACTAGTTAATTCCAGGCAATGATATATGGCTATACTACTATTACATAACACACATGCATAAAGAGAAAAGTCAAAAAAATAGTGTACCACATTAATATAAGAATGCATTTCAAGATATTGTACTATAAACTATTATATAAAACAAGCGCATAAAGAAAAACTCTAAATGATTACATAATACATATGCTTAAAGGAAAATTAAAAATATTCAAGATATTTTACTATTCTACTATTACTAAAGAAAATCAAATAGTGTACCAATTAAATGTAGCTAATACAACCAAAAAATATTCCAACTAACATATGATACAAGTATAGTATATAGCTATACCAACATGGTATACAATTGTACACAAAGAGTTTTTTTAAAAAAATGTAATTACTAAACTGAAATAATATCAGTTGTCACATAATCTAATTAACTCAATAAGAGCTTATGCAATAAATAATACCTCCATGGAATTCCATTAATGTTAATAAATATTATAATTTATTTATTGAAAATGTAGACAACAATTTGACAAAAAATTATGACAATCCTTTTGAAATTGTGGTATGCACGACAATCAGGAGTTTCTCCGATCAGCTTATTCCTCTTGTCCATTTTTCTCACTACGAATACCGTATTTTATTTTATATTTATTTTCAAATAATTATTAATAAGTATTTCTACAATCAAAGTACATATCATATACGGAAAAATAGTCAAAAATAATGTGATTCATATCATAAAATAGAACAAAAAGGAGAATAGACCGGGTAATTAGCTGGGCCTTGATAGGCACTATGCGCTATTTCCTCTTGGATTATAGACCACGAAATGGTGAGTCCCAACAAGCCCTTTGCAAATCAAGCCTGCTTAATTTACTTCAAATAGTTTAGGGATCTTACACAAATAGCCGGATATATTAATTGTTTATTTTTTCTTACCATATACATAAATTATATATTTATTATACATAATTATACATATATAACACATAAATTATACATATATTATACATTCATTAGGCTATTTTTAGTTTAAGTGAGGGTGAACAGCTATTTGAGTTAATTCTTCAATAGTTTACACCCGCCCAAAACATGGGGACGAGAGTCCAAATTAGCCCAATTCAGCCCAGTAAGTGAATCTAGGAAGGCCGAAAGTGGTTGTTCCGCCTGACCATTTCTACACCAACCCATTTCCTAGAACATCCCAAATCTTTTTTTTTTTTGTTGAAAAAATTTCAAGTACCGGCACAATCACTCTCATTTAACATGTACCCACTTGTTTAAGAAAAATTTAACTAACACCCAATTTTGGGGGTAACTTCATATACCCATGTTTTTTCCGTCTTCGTTGTTGCTTTCTTCTTCTCTGTATTCATGTCACATGTATTCAGGAGCTTCGATGCTGCTTTCTTTTTCTCTGTATTCATGTCTAATGTATTCGATAGTTGTTTGGTTTCTTCTTCTTTTTAGTTACAAAATACCATTGTAAGTTGTATTTAGGGTTTCTTCTTCTTATTCTTAATTTCAAAATGAATTTGTTAGATTTATTATTATTTTGACAATTTTATGATTGAGGTATGTTATTTATGATATTTGAAATTTATGTTTTAAACTTGAGCTCATTTGGAGTAGATTTGGGACATTGAATTATGTGTTAAATTGTTGAATTCGAAAACAAGTTTATATTTCAGAACGTAAAATTTTCTTTAATTTTTTAAGTTGCATTGAACAGATTGAACTACTTAAGATTCGAATTTTCTAACATTGCATTTGAAAAATAGAAGAACTTAACATTTGATTTCTGAAGTTGCATTGAAGAGATTTAACTACTTAAAATTTGAATTTTCTAAAGTTGCATTTAAAAGATAGAAGAACTTAAAACTTGATTTCTGGATTTACATTGAAGAGATAGAAGAACTTCAGATCCCAATAAATAATTTTTACAAATTTTTGTGCAATGCATATATAATTTTAATGGAGACTCCAAAAGTGAGTATATGTGAAAATGCCCCAGTATTTTTTTTTATAAGTTATACCATCATATAACTCAAAAACAAATTGCTAAGTACTAGCTTCATATAGTAAATGTAGACGGCTTCGTTTTATCTTCTGACTCATAAAAATTGACTACACACGTGTGATGGTTTTTGAACTTGGATATTTATTCACTGTTCTCTTTGAGAATCCGACTGACGCTATTTGAGAAAAATAAAATACTTAGGTTACATACACATATATATGAAAGAATTATAAGAAAATACACATGATTTTACACCATAACAAAAAATGGTTTATGTTTTTAAGATTTATCCATCCTAGCCCATATTATACATATTTTGAAAGCACTAGCAAATTCAAAATATGTGTTCTTACAACCATTGCTTCTAAAAGCTATAGAATTAAATTTGTGTTCTTATAACATTGCTTTCGCTCTATTCTTCTCACATCCTCGACATATGCTTCAAGGGACTGTATATTTTCTGACTCTCCTCTTGTGTCACCTGGTTGCAATGTAAGAAAATTGAAAAGTAGAAGTCCACCATTGAAGACCATTCAAAGCTTTGCTTTCGAAAATGGATTTTTTATTTATTATTTTGTTAGTTTTTTCGTATTGGGTGTTGTTCCAATTGATTGAAAATATCAAAAAAAGTTCAAAATTTTAATTTTGAAGTGTTTTGGAGTAGATTTGAGCAAGATTTGAATTAAATTTCATAGAAGACGCAAGGAAAAAGACGAAGTCAGTTTTTTGTATAAGTATGTATAATCTTGTATAATATTGTATATTAGTGTATAAACACATCTTATACACTTTTATACACATTTATACAAACGTCTGTAGACGAACTTCTTCCACGATTTTCAGTTGCAATCTTGTTCAAAACCAGTCCAAATCTCCATTAAATGACTTCAAATTTTATATACAACTTCCTTATACTATTTCTAACAATAAATAACATTCACTCCAAATTTCTCTCAAAATCAAATTCGGCATTTAAACCCACATGTTTAAACTTGTTAAAAATCTAATTTTCAACACCCAAATGGATTTTGTTTGTTGAACTAATATTTGGGTCACAATTACTGATTCGAATATTAACTTAAATGCTTGAGGAATTCTTTTTAAAAATTAAATAGCAATTTTGAGAACTTATTGGAGTTGGATGTTGAGTTTTAGCATATTATTTTTGGGCTAATTAATTGTAAATTGAAATATGAGCTATAAAATTAAAAAACATGAATCTCAGTTGTTCTAATGTAAAATTTTCATATATATATATACTAATTTCTTTGTTGAGAATTATTATTCAATCCTTTAAATATTAAATTGACACTGACAAAAATATATGGAAAATGCAAGTTGAGCGAAGCAAACAAGTTACTTGATTTTGTATAGCATACAGGTCTATTATTTTTTTCAAATAACTGATACATTGGTACATTAATTTTAGATGAGTTTTTTTATTTCCATACATTATTTGAAATTTTATTATTCTTAATGTTCATGTTTTAGCTAATTATCTTACACAAACAAGTTTTCTTTACAAAATATATACAATTCACCTTAAAAGGCTTCCAAATTTATTATTTGCATCTTCCATGAGGGGATTTAGTTACACCATTTTCCTTTTTTTCTCCTCTCTCCTGTTTCTCTCCGGATCTTCCATTATTTTAAACTATTTATCTATCTGGAACCAGAAAAGTGCTAGTAGTCCCCTCTTCCTTTTCCTATTAGGGATTTATATAATATAAGTGTCAGTAGTTCCCTCTTCCTTTTCACATAAGAAATCAGAAAAGTGTAATATTTATCTGAATAGTATCACCATCACTCTATTGATTCAGTTTGAGACGATAATACAAACAACAAAGGCTGAAATCTCCGATTTTCTGTACAATCTGATACTACCAACCCAAGCCTTTGGCAAGAAATTATCTTTGCAGTAGCAGTTGCAAAAATGCAATAATATAGCAACAGAAAATAATATTAACAAGAAGAAATGAAAATTACACCACCCCCTATTCAGTTTCTTAGTTGAGTTGATGTAATGCCCAAGCAGAAACTTAACATGTACGGGGGTGAAGGTCAATAAAAAATGTTTCAGTAGCATCGCTTTAATCTTGAGATTGTCATGTTTCATTGAGATACAATTGTTGCTAAGTCTTCGAGCAGCCATGATATTAGGCTTCTCCTAAGACAAAATGTACGGCAAAACCAGGGAAAGGTTAATATTCAAAACCAGATACAAACTTCTACACAGTTCAATACAACTACAATATCATACAACTTAAATACAATTTTTATACAATATGTTTTTTTTATATTTGATTTATACATAGTAAAAACAAATTCATACAACTAATTATATATTATACAATTTATCTACAACTTTTCTACAATATTCACATATTATTTCTACCCAGTTAAATACAACTACAATAACATACAACTTAAATACAAATTTTATACAATATTTATACAATATGTCTTTTGTATATTTTGTATTTGATTTATACATAGTAAAACAAATTTCATATAACTAATTATATATTATACAACTTATCTACAATTTTCATACATTATTTCTACTCAGTTATATACAACTACAATATCATATAACTTAAATATAATTTTTATACAATATTGTTCTCTATATATATATATATATATATATATATATATATATATATGAACAACAGAATATAATTTTTCTACAATTTTACTACAATTGCGTAAATATAATGTATATCATGTCTTCTTCTTCGAGTTTCAATCTGAAATTCAGCCAAAATCAAGTCTAATCTTCACCAAAACACCCTCAAAATTAAGATATAAACTCCAAACCATATTCTCAGTTGTTTGCAACAACACACAATCCAAACAAATAATGATTTTTGAAAACCCAAATTCAAGTTCAAAGCTTCAAAACTTTTAATGGTTGTCAATAGTGGAATTGCTGCTCTCTTTTTCTTTGCTTTACATTACTGAAATTAGGGATTGAGAGATAGATAGAGACGTAGAGAGAATTTCCAATTTTTTGCAATAACACCCAATTCAAACAAATAATATCTTTTGAAAATTCGAATTCAAAGCTTCGAAACTTTTTAATGATTGTCAATGGTGGAATTACTGCNTGAGATGTGGAGAGAGAAACGTGGGGGGAGTGGAAGATGCGTTAGAGTGATTTTAGGACACTAATTATTATCATTAATTCTCTTAAAACGTACATAAATGGTAATTGGGTATATAAAATGTAATTATATTAAAACTTGAGTAGGGAGGATAATATAGTTTCATATAGTGTATAGGAATGTAAAAATTCCATTTTAGATCCACTTTCGCCAGGAATTTTTTTAGCCTTATAGAGATTTTATAGGACTGTAAAAAATAGGTTCTTTAAATATAAAACTAAGGCAAATTTAAAGGAAATGATATAAATAATGAGGATTCATATTCCGATGATTTCTTTTTGTTTTCCCCTCACTTGGTGTTCAATATTAGTATTGTGATACCGATTAATTTGAATTCGTATAGTTAGACCAGCTAAAGATAGAAATACATTTTATCGGATATTTTTTTTATTGTAAAACTCGAACTCGAAACCTCGGTTACAAAGATTCTATTTATCCGACCACAATTTGGTGGTGGTTGTGATGATCTCTAACATAAGTGAAAGTCGCGTAGTTATGTATAATTGGATGCAAACGTATCATTTGTGCAATTTGGTTAGAAGAAATTAGTAGAGAGTGGAGGAGAGGGAGAAAGGCCGGGGGAGATCATAGCAATTGTCATCTGCCTCATGATTTATGTCTTGAAAACTCGACGCCCATTTCTCTCTCTCTCTTCCCCCAAACCCTTTTCTTCTCTTTAATCAGACAATAAAAACCTCAAACTATCATTAATTTCCTTTTCCTCTCCTCCATCAAATCTCCATGTTTGAAGATTTATATATTGGTCCGTTATTTATTATTTTGTAGTCTATTTTCGTCCTATAATCTCCTCTAGCCTTGGCTTTATCAAAGTTCATTCTAAAAAAAAGAAAAAGAAGAACGTGTAAAATAAGAAATTAAAAGGGATAAAAAGTTATAGTTATCTTAAACCTTATGGGGTCAAAAGTCAAAGGGTAAAACATAGGGTTGAACGTTGATTTTCGTCGCAGTAATGCCACATCTTTATGAAAAAAAATAATGTACTTCTTTAGATCCTTTTCTTTTTTGTGTTTAAGTTAGAAATAATCATCATCTCCTTGCATGCATCATGCACGGAATTTTGATTAATTCACCACTTCTAGAAAACCCGTAATCATTATTGGCACTAATAGGGAGGAAAATCTAAACATGTACGTACTTCAACATGCATATGTGATAAGTTATTTGTCAGGAAAGAAAAAGAAACGAAAGAAAGGTGAATAATAATATGACATGTATCTTTTGCATATTATATGGTTTCATCATCTAATACTAATTATTATGCATTGTTGGCGCATTTATACTTAAGAAAATTAAGTACATTGACTTGGTGTAAACACCAAATGTGGATACGTAAGTTTTTATCCTCTTCTTGTCCTAAAATATTTTCTGAAATTAATACTGAAAATAGTGTTTATATGGATTATATTCACGAGCTAATTAACTTGACCCACGTACATAAAAAGACCAAATAGAATATTTGTAATACAAGTAGAATGGGAAAGACTTCAAATTATAATATACAACAATTACCTCCAGAATAAAAGAAAGATTCACTTTGTGAGTCCAAATACTGTCACTCTAGTCTTTCAAGGAAAATGAGAATGTAAAAACCAAAATTAAAATTGGAGTAATGATAACAATGTAAACTATGAATATGCCAGTTATTGTTAATTAGTCAAGTACTACTAATAAAACTTTTAAGGCATCTCACATACAACCTTGCTTGAAGCTGTAGGAATGACAGTGGGCAGTGGAAGTAGCTCATAATCATGTAACATGACATGTTGGCTAATTTCGAAAGTAGGTACTTCGGTATTCGATTTATCAATTGTATTATGTATATATCAATTACCGTACCAAAGTTAGTTCGGTACGATTCGGTATGATTTCCATAAGATTCGGTATTTCGCATTTGTTTCGAAGTTATACATACAAGAATATGGACAATATGGCCGTAGCTGATTGCGATGATGGGATAATCGTGATGCGATAGTTTAGTTTATGTAAATATTTCTCAAGTTTTATTTTAATACTTTACTAAAATATAGTAACATCAACAAAACAAACTAAAATATCTCCATTTTCTTGTTCAATCCCAGCCACTTCAATTGCTTTCCTCTACGGAGAAATGATGAGATATTAACAATTAAGATATTTGGGTACAAATATGAGACTTAGGGGTCATTTGCTTCACGGACAAGGTTATTCGTGATGGATTATTATACGCAGCGGAAGGAATCCCAGTATTAAAATCACATGTAATCTAGACAACTAACATAGATGGATTTCACGGGTTACCTTTTGAAACGTGAACATATCTGTTTTTCGCGTGAGTCTTCAATTCCATAACTTCTCAATGGAATCTCCACCACCCGCACAATCGTGATCCTCGAACGTTCAACAGTCTTCTACTGTATTACCCAAATAATATCCGGAAATAACAATTTCGTGTGGGCGAAATTTCTAGGAAAATATGCTGAAATTTTCGGCCATTATAGCTGAGATTTCGGCCATCATGGCTCTCTTTTCTAGGTGAAAAACCTTATATATTTATAACACAAGTTTTAAGGGTTAAAACCCTTTTCCAAAACCTGTTGAGTTTTCTTTTCCACCAGAAAAATGATTCCTTTATTTCCTATTATTTAGGCACAGTAGGGACCACAAAATTTAATTAACAGGCTCCAATTATGGAATTAATTTCTAATTTTCGAAATTAATATCTACCATAATAAATTACGAATTATTCCACTAAAAATTCGTAATTGCATTCCTTATTCGATTTTGAAATTCATCCATTAAATCTTATTTAACTCCCCATGTTAAGATTCAGACACTAATCAATTAAATTAATTTACTGACAATTTAATTTATTGATTATTTCCTTTAGACTTTCGCTTAACTTATTTCATGTGTCGGATACAAAATCCACTACCCGGGTTTACACATGAAAACTTATAAGCTTTCATAAAGGTGTATCATCAATCTCTAAACCGAG
>ML347163.1:0-16276 GCA_005239505.1 Nicotiana paniculata | reverse complement strand
ATAATGCAATCTAGCTAGCGTAACTTGAGAGAGTGCGTCTAGTAAATTATCATAATTACTTGGTCTGAATCTTCAATCCATTAAGTGACTACATGTCACACTTATACAATCTTATCGTGGTTACGCTCCCACGACCTTCCACACAAGGCAACAAGTCTGCACATCTATACCACCAACCACACTAATGCTGCAAAGTAAATCAAGAACCCATAACTAGGATGCAAAGCCTCTTTCACCAAACACCGATCTCAGGTGACACTGAAGACAACACCAGCTTACTCTAAACATTTGAATACCTTATTCTTGCTCATCCGAGCTCCTGACATCCTTGTTAACACCGAACCGCAATCTCGATTCTTACACCCAGTTACATACTGCTTACCGCACCGAACATGCTAATATGAGGTAGCACAAGAATTCCATCATAACTTCTGAACCACCAATAGGGTGAACACTTCATCATATAGAGACATTTTACTTAACTCAATTCAAGAGTACCATCTCAACACACGAGTGAATTCTCACAATCATCCAACATGCAAATCCTTAAGTAGTAGTCTACACCACCATAACCCTTCCGGGATACGCCTACACCTGACAGGCCATAGTACTCAAATGCTCCCACATGAAATCCATTACGATGGCCAACAAGCCCTGCACACACCGGCACAAACCACATGCATAACTTAATCACATCGAAGGAACTGATCACTGCCGTAAGTGTTCCATTTCAACCATGGCTAATCAATCTATCTTATTAATCATCCTCAATTGACTCAGGAATAATAGGAACTTCCTCCAACTCGTAGCGAACTCAACCCTCACTCATCCCGAGTGACCTTGATTTACGAGACCATGCCGCTTGAATCCCGCAACCCGTCTCGTACCCTCCTAATAGTCTTTCTACAATCCGGAGTTTATTTCTCTCACTCCTCTAATACTATTCTGCATGCTGAAAATAACATAGAACCCCAACCATTTTCTTTTTTTTCCTCAGAAATCACTCTACAAAAGCTCGATTCTCGATCATACTGCTGCCCGAAACCCCTAAACGCCGCATTCTTAACTTTTGAATTCACTAGGACCGCTATTGAGAGTCACCCACTCTGACTGGTCCCCAATACAATCAACTCCAAGGATCTCCTAGCACATGAACACCCTTTTCAATGAAGAACGTGACCGAGTCACTATCCTTACAACTCGCATATGCCTTAAGCATAAATTCTGAATCTTCCAAATCCTAACCCAGGTCTGACAGGGCTAACTTTTGCACACATTCATCAAATCCCATGCAAAATCACCATTTTACTCCTTTCCCTTAACTGTGATAACTTGCCGACACGCCGACAATCCGCAACCCCATGAAAAGACAATCCTACAACCCATATGCAGATGGTGGGACTCCTCCACTTAGCCCGAAGCTACTCCTTGGACCACTCTAGACCTTACCGAGATTCTTTCTCCTTTGTTAACATGATCCTGCTCAACCAATCCGTTCAACTCTTCTAAATTCTCTTGTTAGCACTCCCTAAATACTCAAATTCTCTAGCATCATTCACACATTCTGCCTCCTACCGAACAGTGACTAGAACCCCTCGCAGAAACTTGCCAACCATGCCACCGCTAACCTATTCACAGGAGATAATACACCTGTGGAAATCACCCGCGGACACCTTCCAATGACGCTGAACTGCACGCTTCTCTATGACAATAATACCCCATCCTACGCCTGCTTAATTTACTAACTTTACTAGTCCGTCTGTTCCTCATGGACATCCATTAGATGCGCGACAATACCTTCAAATTCAAAGCTATGCTGTCGCTCCCCCACTTTGCGACTGTTCGACTTCCGCTTCTTACACCTGGCCTCCTAGAAATGGAACCACCGCCTAGCCTCAATTCAATACCATTCTCTGCCAACCATATTCTTCAATACTCCTTCACCATACTTTGGCCCCATGCACCCGAAGAAACCATGGCACTGACAAACTTAACACATTCCATTCGATCAAGGATGACGATAACATGTCACAGGTGAATACTCCACCTTACTTGAAACACCAAGTCTTACTCTTTATCAATCTAAAACCTGGCCATTCATAATCCAAATGCCTCAAAGTTCTCAGAAACACAGCAACCGAGCTGAAACAACATAATATTCTTCTGCAGGGCAACAACAACAGCCCCAACCAACTACACATGGAAAACATCTCGCACTATATCCGTAGCACCATATCAATTCCTCAAATTCCTGGTTCATGGCAAGCGCTTCGCGACGCATAATATTGAGTAGGAATAACCTAGGAATAATCCTTAAAGGAATCAAATCGCACGATGAGGAATCAAGAAGGGAGGTACTCCTAACAGCCTTGTAGCATTTCAAAGATAAGTACAGACGTCTCCGTACCGATCCGCAAGAATCTACTAGACTTGCTCATGAATCGTGAGACCTATGGGAACCTAGCGCTCTGATACCATGTTGTCACGACCCAAAATCTACTAAGGTCGTGATGGCGCCGGACACCACCGTCAGGCAAGCCAATCATTTATTAGTTGAGATAAATTCATGTTTTAACATTTATGAAAAATATTACCTTTCACTTTATTACATAGTAACTAAATAAAAGTCAGTTAAGTAAATACATTGGTTTAAATATTCCATCTTAGCAATTATATCCGAAACACACCCCAGAACCCGGTGTCATGAGTACATGAGCAATTTCTAAGAATTTATACAATCATCACAAAGCTTGTCCGAAATACAAATTGGACAAGGAATTTAAAATGAAAATAAATACAGTACGAGGGAGACCCTGTCAGTTGTGGATCGCCTCCGGATGGTGCAGCTCGCCTAAGTTTCCAAACCAGCCATGTCACTATGAAAGTACATGTGCAATAAAAATGCACAACAAGTGTACCATGAGTACAAAAACAACGTGTACTCAGTAAGTCGCCCGCCTAACCTCAGAGAGGTAGTGACGAGAGGTCGAACTAGACACTTACTAAGGTCCAGCAAATTAATTTAACAGCATATGATGAACACAGTAGGCATGTAAGGGTAGTAAAGCAGCAAATATATAAGGCACTGAAATCCAAGTAAATACTGGAAGTAAACAAATGGTTATCACTTCCTCATTTTCCCCCAAATATCTTAAATAAACAATTAATTCTTTATTTTTCTCCAAAAATCTTATCACTTCAAAAATCCATGAAAAACATTCAACAACTTAGCATGCGCATACGGGATAAGGACAACCGGCCTGAGCCATCATAATAATCATCTATGTGCACTGCCGAGGGTCGGATAGCCCGTTCCATAAGTGCACCTTTCAATAAAATAATCATGTCTATGCACTGCGAGGGTCGAACGGCCTGAACCATAAGTGCATTTTAAATCCGTCGTGGCGTACGGCCCGCTCCCATGAGAGTAGGGGAAATAACACTCTGTTCGCGGAATGTAAATTGCGAAGCGGTCACATGCAGTCATGCACAATCAACAATCTACCCCGAATACGTCAGGAAAACAATACTCAAGTAAATGACAGATTTCTCTTTTAAAAACCACAAAATAGTGTTTAAATCCTTTCTTGAAATTTATTTGCCAAGTTTAATAATATTCAATAATATCACCTTATCAAGTATATAATTATCCACGGAGGAATCAATTCTCTTTCTAGATGATTAAGAAAATGAACTCTAGTCTTCTTAGATATTCAATTACGATTTCGATTACATTAGCAGTCTAATATTACAGGCATGATCACAGGTACAACACGTAAGGCATGCTAGTGGGTCCTAGACTACCCGGACATGGCATAATAGAAGCTACACACGGACTCCCGTCACCTTGGCATACGTATCCCCCGAAGATAATAGCACATACTTAATTGGTTCACCTAGGGGGACAATTCCTCCTCACAAAGTTAGAAAGGAGACTTACCTCGCTCCGAAATTCCATAACCGGCTTCCAAGCCCTTCTGATGACCAAATCGTTGCACAATGCTCTGAAACTATCCAAATAACGGCAAACCAATGAAAATATACTTTAATATTTGCAACAATTCCAAATTATATAATCTCCCAACCCCGCTCAGTGAATTGACCAAAATGCCCACCGGGCCCACGTGCCCGGAATCTGAAATTTCTCAAAGATATATTCTACCCATAGCTTTATTAGTTCAAATATAAAATTTACTGTAAATTCCATGCTCAAATTCGTGGCTAAAAATCCAAATTACCATTTCTAGGTTTTCTTCAATATTTTCCAAATTTTTCCACAATTTTCATGTATAATTCCGTGCAATAACCTTGTATTTAACTTAGAAACATGAAGGAATTACTTACCTTGCGATCCTTGACGAAAACCCACTCTTGAAGCTCCTCAAAATCGTCCAAACCAAAAGAACATGGAAAGAAATGACCAAAAAATCTCGGTTTTAAAACATTCTTCCCAGGCAATTTTTCGCACCTGCGATCCAGCTCCCGCATATGCGATTCCGCAGGTGCGACCAAACCTCTGCACCTGCGGCTTTTCTCATCTCAAGCCAACTTCGCACCTGCGCCCCATAGCCCGCATCTGCGACTTCGCAGGTGCGAAAATATCATCGCACCTGTGCTCCCATCCAGATCACCACTTCTTCGCACCTGCGGCCAAAGCCTCGTAGATGCGTTCTCACCAGAGGACAACAATTCTAGCTCCACTTCTAACTTCAAATATTGATCTGTTAACCATCCGGAATCCACCCGAGGCCCCCGGGACCTCGTCCAATTATACCACCCTGTTCCAAAACATAATGCGGACTTGCTCGAGGCCCCAAATCACATCAAACAATATCGAAACCACGAATCGCACCCAAATCCCAACTTTATGAACTTATAAATTTCCAACTTCTATATCTGATGCCGAAACCTATCAAATCGCGTCCGATTGACCCCAAATTTTGCACACAAGTCATATTCGACATTAAGGACCTGCTCCAACTTCCGGAATTACATTCTCACCCCGATATTAAAATTTCCACTTCCGGTCGGATTTTTTCCAAACCTTCAAATTTCTATCTTTAGCCAAATGACTTCAAAATGACCTCCGAACACCCGAATTCACTTCTGATCGCTCTCCCAATTCCAGAATCACCATATGAAGCTATTCCCAGACTCAGAATCCCAAACGGACATCAATATCACTGAAATGAGCTTCAAGACAAACTTAGGAAATTCCTTCAAAAATGCTGACTTTCACAATATACGCTGAAACACTCCCGGTTTATCCAAAACCCGATCCGTACATACGCCTGTAATGGTAAAAAAGAGTTTCATTAATGTCATAACTAGTCATTAGTGAGTAACCATAGCAAGAGTCGTACGTTGTTAGAATCTCCTACATAAATGAGGGGAATATAGTTTGTAAAGGCATCTGATTCTCGAAGACAATCAAGTTCGATCATCTATATTTCTGCAATATTGTCTATTATTCATTTTTCTCCATTATCTTGATTATCAGTAACCCGTATTCATCTTAAAAATAAGCTTGAGTCAAAGGGTCTAATTCTTTGGTTAAACAAAATTGGTTCCGTTACCGGGAATCTGATAATCTTTGTTTGCTTTTCAAGTGATATCCTATGAATTATGTCAAACCCCAACGACAACAACCAGAAAAGGAGTGGAACCCCAATTCCATCACCTTTAGGAACCCCACATGGTTCGAGGGAACAATCCCTAGAAAGATCCAATAACAACAATGGTGATAATGATCAAACTATGGAACAAGATCGTGTAAAGAAAATGATTCCAGAGTATGGGAGCCAAGCTTTGCAAGAATTTGCGAGAGGGTTACAGGCAGCATTACCTACACCGTCGACGCCACCCCCCAATAACACCATCACCATGGAAAATCTTCAATCTGGATTGGCAAACTCAAGAAGAGGAGATACTCCTAATGAATCTCCCGAAACGAGACCAGGTATATCTAATAACTCAGAATTACAAAATTTATTCCTAACCATGCAGAAATAGATGAAGGAGCAGAACGATCGCATTGAACAAATTCTTGGAGTACCACTTATCATCAAAGGCATCGATGTTGATAGATATTCTCAACAAGTTTGGAAGCCAAGTGCGGCACCCTTGCCTATACCCAAGAAGTTTAAAATGCCTGACGTTGCCAAATATGATGGAACAACTGACCCACGCGATCATGTGACTGCTTTCACTACTGGGTAAAAGGAAACGACTTAACGAAACAAGAGATTGAATTAGTCCTTGTCAAAAATTTGGGAAAACACTTACCAAAGGGGCCCTAACCTGGTATTCTCTTCTCCCTGAAAATTCTATTGACTCTTTTGTTGAGCTTACAGATTCATTTATAAAAGCACACTCTGGTGCACAAAAAGTTGAGAAGAGAATGCAAGACATATTCAAAATAAAACAAGGAGACCCGGTACTACTCCGTGAGTTTGTAGACAGGTTTCAATGAGAAAGAATGCAGTTACCCAGGGTGCCTGATAATTGGGCAGCCATGGCATTTGCAAGCAACCTGAACGATAAAATCTCAGAAGCCACGAGGCAACTTAAGGAGAGTCTAAGAGAATTCCCCGCTACGACATGGAACAATGTATATAACAGGTACAGTACTAAACTCATAATAGAAGAAGATATCATTGCTCGTTCAAGAGATGAAGATCTTTTCCAGATCCAGACGTCCTGAATCAGATACAATATCAGGTAAAAATAGGTACGATCCTTACTTAGGACCCTCGGGACGAGATATCCGCCCAAGGTTCGAAAACACTAGGTCGGACTATAGACCACAAGGAAGAGACATAGTCTCATCCTCGTCTAGATCCAGAAAAGATCGAGATGAACGACCTAGAGGTAGTACTCAAGGGATCATACCTTTAATGTAAGTATTACTAAACTTGTCTCAATATTGAGGAACATGGGAGACAAGGATAAGTGGCCCAAAGAGATGCGGTCAAATCCAAGTAGAAGAAACCTAGATCACTGGTGTGAATTTCACAACGATCATGGTCACGTGAAGTAGAAAATTTGTTAAAACAGGGCTATTTAATAGAATTTTTTAGTGATAAAGGTAAACAGGCGTATATGAGGAACAAGCAGAGCCCCAAAGCCTCCTTCTCCAAAACGAACCGTTAACGTAATACACAGGGGTGAAGAAGTAAACAGAGTGATTTGCAAAACAACAACAAAGTTCACAATTACACATGGGAAACGGGCTCTTGGAGAAGACGATATAACCTTCANGATAACTCTAAGGTTATAACAAAAGGAGAAATTGAGCTTAGCACTTATGTTGAGAGGGTGATCAAAAGTTCCAGGTTCCAAGTCATCGATACTGACATGGCTTATAACGTGATCATTGGAAGGACATGGATCCACGACATGAAAGCGATACCCTCCACGTTGCATCAGGTAATTAAATTTCCCTCTGAATGGGGGATTCAACAAATCAAAGGAGATCAATAGACTGCAAGAAATTTAAATTATGTGGTACACTACAACAAGAAATAGAGGTGGAAGAATTACGAGATAAGGGAATTTCCCAAGCAGGTAACACAGCCCAAACAAGCATGGAAGAAATTATTACCCAAATAGGTACGGAAGGTATTATTGCTGAAATAGGTACGAAAGAAAATACTTACGAGAAGGAAATCAAGTTACCATGGAAGGTATACTATACCACACAGAAACAGATACCAAACCTGACGTCATTCGTGAACTGGAGGAAGATGAGCACATCAAAACAACTACGGAGGAGCTCGAATCTGTTCCGTTATCTGAACAAAAGCCTGAGCAGAAAGTATAGTATATAGGCACGAGGCTAGGCCCCGCTCGAAGACGTAAGTTAATTGATTATTTAAAGGCTAACGCAGACTGATTTGCATGGTCCCACTCAGATATGACAGGCATCCCACTAGAAGTGATGACTTATAAACTAAATGAAGATCTATCCTTCGTACCTGTTAAGCAGAAGAAAAGAAAGCAAGTACCATTCAAGAACCAAGTGATCGACGAAGAGGTACAGAAACTCTTGAAGATTGGTTTGATACGAGAGGTAACACACCCTAACTAGTTAGCAAACATTGTGGTAGTACCTAAAAAGAATAGTAAGTGGAGAGTATGCATAGATTATACTGACTTAAATAAATCATGCCCCAAAGATTCATTCCCACTGTCGCATATAGATCAAATGATTGATGTCACGGCAGGTCATGAACTATTAAGCTTTCTAGATGCATATTCTGGTTATAATCAGATTAAAATGGATCCTTTAAACGAGGAAAAAACCTCATTTATCACGAACAGGGAGACTTATTGTTACAAAGTCATGCCTTTTGGCCTAAAAAATGTTGGAGCCACCTATTAAAGGCTAGTGACCAAGATGTTCCAAGAACATCTGGGGAAAACGATGGAGGTTTACATTGATGTTGGTAAAGTCAACACAAGCGAAAGATCATTTCCAGCACCTTTCTACTACTTTTGATATTCTACGTAGGTATAATATGAAGTTAAATCCAGAGAAATGCACTTTTGGAGTGCACTCAGGTAAATTTTTGGGTTTCCTTGTGTTAAACAAAGGAATAGAGGTAAATCCCGCTCAAATTAAAGCTATAGAGAAAATACCTGATATTTAACAAATAAAAAGGAAGTTCAAAGGCTGACAGGGAGAATAGCAGCTTTGGGTAGGTTTATTTCTAAATCTTCCGGAAAAAATTTTAAATTCTTCTCAGTTCTCAAAAAGCAAAATCAGTTTAAATGGAATGAAGAATGTCAGCAAGCCCTCAAGAACCTGAAGATTTATCTATCGAAACCACCACTACTTTCAAAGCCAAAAGAAGGGGAAAGATTGTACATCTACCTGGCTGTCTCAGAAATTGCTGTAAGTGCAGTATTGGTAAGAGAAGAGAAAGGTAAGCAATCACCTATCTATTATGTAAGTAAAACTTTGCTAGATGCTGAGACTAGATATCCACATCTGGAAAAGTTAGCCTTAGCTTTAATAATGGCATCTAGAAAATTACGACCATATTTTCAATGCCACCCAATCACCGTTGTGACCTCATATCCTTTAAGAAATATTCTGCATAAACAGGAATTGTCAGGAAGATTAGCCAACTGGGCCATAGAATTAAGTGAGCATGAAATAATCTATCAGCCTAGGACTACAACTAAGTCTCAAATACTAGCTGATTGTGTTGCTGACTTTAGTAATAGCATTGTATCTGAAGTAGAAAAAGATTTACAACTCTTTAACGGTGTTAATCCAGGCCTATGAACCTTGTTCACCGATGGTTCTTCAAATATAAAAGGCGCCGGCTTAGGCATAGTCTTGATATCACCCACGGGTGAAAAGACACGGCAAGCTATAAAGTGTTATCCTATCACTAACAATGAAGCAGAGTACGAAGTTGTTATTGCAGGGCTTGAACTCGCACGGGAGCTCTCAATCAAGTAAATTGTGATCAACAGCGACTCCCAACTGGTAGTAAATCAGATACTGGGGACTTACATTGCTCGAGTTACTAGAATACAATAGTATCTTGAAAAAGCACGAGGGCTCGTGAGACAATTCAAAACATGGAAGGTAATGCAAATACCTAGAGAGGAAAATGCAGAAGCAGATGCATTAGCTAACCTCGCAGCAGTCACGGAAGTAACGAACAAAGACAATACAATTGTCGTTCAACTAATTCATTCAATAATAGACCAGGACAGGAATGAGGTAACTTTCAACAACCTAACCTAGGACTGGAAAAATGAAATTCTTAATTTTTTGCAGAATGGCACCGTACCTGAAAACAAGAAAGCAGCTCAAGAACTTCGCCGCAAAGCTGCACGGTACTGCCTTATTCGCAACTCACTTTATTGCAAGATGTTCAGAGGACCCCTAGCTAAATGCCTCGTACCTAACCAAACAGAATTTGTGATAAAAGAAGTCTATGAAGGACACTATGGGAATCACTCACGGGCGAGATCCTTAGTGAAAACACTAATCAGAGTCGGATACTATTGGCCTATGATGGAAGAAGAAACCGAGAATTTCATATCCAAATGTGACAGATGCCAAAGGTTTGCCAATAACATGCATCGACCAGCGGAATTACATCCAATAATATCCACATGGTCTTTCATGAAATGGGGTATGGACATAGTGGGACCTCTTCCCACAGCTAAAGGACAGGTATGGTTTTTACTCGTACTAACCAACTATTTTATAAAATGGGTAGAGGCAGAAGCGTTCAAAAAAGTGCGAGAAAAGGAAGTTAAAATTTTCTTATGGCAAAACATAATATGCCGCTTTGGAATACCAAAGGAAATTGTGTGTGATAATGGCCCACAATTCATAGGCTCGCAAATCACAGAATTCTTCTAAAGTTGGCAAATCAAGCGGATCACTTTAACTCCGTACCACCCCGTGACTAATGGTCAAGCTGAGTCAATGAATAAGGTCATCATCAACAATCTAATGAAGCGGCTGGATAAATCCAAAGGAAATTGGCCTGAAGAGTTACCAGCGGTACTATGGGCATACAGAACAACTTTGAAGGTAGCCACGGGAGAAACTCCGTTCGCACTTGTTTATGGATCAGAAGCCTTAATACCTTTGGATATTGGCGAACCGAGCATAAGGTTCTCAACAGCCATGGAAGGTGAAAATGACGACAAATTAAGGACCAACCTGGACCTGCTCGAACCACGGAGAAAAGCAGCATTGATACAAATGGTAGCTCAAAAACAAATCATAGAGCGTTATTACAACAGTAAAGCTCATCTCAGGTACCTTAAAATTGGGGACTTCGTTCTCAAAAAAGTCTTTCAATCAACAAAAGAAGCAGGTGCAGAAAACCTAAATCCAAACTGGGAAAGACCTTACAAAATCCGAGGCATAGCTGGGAAAGGCGCCTATGAGTTGGAAGCTATGGATGGCAGAGTTCTACCAACAAGTTGGAACGCCATCCATATAAAGAAGTATTACTTCTAAAAGAAAAGAATACCCCCCGTCAGGTATCACACGTTCGATTTTATTTTGAACATTTAAAAATTTTACTAACTTTTTTAGATGATAGGCATAAAGCTAACCCATCACCAGATGATGATATTAGACCTGCAAAGACGCGAGGAAATAACACAATTCCCGGTCTAGGGTTACACTTTCTGATGGACGTTTTAAAAGGGTTAAGCAGTCATCATCTAAAAAACTATATACCTTCGAGTCCGGAATGTTTTTCCTTTTCAGGAAAAGGACCACAAGGAAGGAATAATCAAGTGCTCGAGATTTCATTCTTCAAAGCTCAAACACTTGGGGTACTATACAGTAAGGAAGGCTAAGGTAAAGCAAATAAGACTATCAGAAAGTCAAAAGCTCGAGCCTGAAGACCCATCTACCCAACGAGACAAGTGACACGAGCAGAATCGAAAGAAATCAAAAGAGCCATCCAAATACAAAGCCTAATGCAAAAAAGTAAAAACCTTCGAACATATTCAGGTTGAAAGGCAAAATACTAGTCACGAGGAAAAAATGTACATCTTTATTCAAAGTTGTTATAACAAAAACAGTTAGGGGTAAAAGATCATCATTAATATACTTATTCGAAAAGCTGTTCTCAAATAAAACAGTTATGGATGAAAGATCTAACTCCTTGTATTTGTTCAAGAAACTGTTATCAAATAAAACAGTCACGAATAAGAAAATATTTCCCTCGTACTTATTAGAAAACTATTTCCAAAACAGTTGCGGGTAAAAACCCCAATCTTTATAAAAACTTTTACTAGTAAAAAACAGTTGTTTCCTTGTATTAATATCGAAAAATTGTTACCTATGAAAAACAGTTACGAAATACAAGAGTATATCAAATATGTTAAACGAAAATAGTTGCAAACGTGAGTTTTAGACGATAATCAAACACATGTAAAATGTCATGGAAGTTCAAACAAAAAACTTTCCTTGGAAACATTCTTAAACATGTGTAAAATTCATATCACTCTATTGCATTATCATAAAGTTGAGACGTCTTCTTCATGTCAATTATAAAGGGCCCTCTTCCATAAATTATGCCTATTACAAAAAGGCGCACATTTAATATGACAATGTGCCTATTATAAAAAAGGTACGAGTAGTCTAAACCATTCCATATGCAAAACTCGAAAGTAAAATTAAAACCTCAAAAAATGAAGCATGCAAACGACTTAAAGAGTAAAACAGAAACTCAACAAAAGTCGAACTAACATTTATATATTAAAACGGCTAAAACTAAGTATTAACTTACACTTAGCCATATAAAATTTTTATATATACATTGTGGTGCCCGTAAGTTGTCATTTGGGGACTTAAAGGAAATTCAAATTTACCCCGATGGGACTGGGGGTAACCACCAATTGATACAAAGAAAAAAAAGGGATAAACCAACTAAATCTTTTCAAGAGAGGGGTTGACTTCAGTGGCAGAAGGAGTGGGAGCAACTGGGGATGAAGAGGCATGAGCGGCTGGAATCCATCAGGTGAAGAGAGGTTATGACCCTGTTAAGCCTTCTCCATGGATTCCTTAGTTTTGGCTATTTCAGCACTAAGGTCAAAACCCTCTTGACTCATTTCCATCAATGTGTCAAGACGAGAATTCATATACGCCCAGCTCACATCGACAGCAACCACCTCTTCCAAATCTTCATAATCCTTTGCCCACACTTGAAGCTCAGTTCTCAACCCGTCCTTCTCTGCATCCGCAGCTCATGGGCAGCCTTTAATGGAACAATCGACTCCTCTAAAGTTTGAGCTTTTTCTAAAGCCCTACGAAGATCTTCTTGAGTGCGAGTGAGTGATTGCACGAGCTCGACTGAGTATTCCTCCTTCTGCCCCCAACAAGTTCTTCAAGTCTCTAATCTTCTCTGAGGCACGGACAGCTGCTCCGCGAATGAAGACTCCAGAACACTCTTATCTTTATCAGCTTGACTGTAAGAAGCCCTCTCCACTGCTAGTTCTGCTGCCATGAGTCTCATCTACCACTTCAAGGTACTCATTTCCTCTTCTAAAGCATCCATGTCAATCCTTAAGCTACTGTGCTCTCCAATTATCAACATCGGCCTGCAACTATCTTGTCTCTTGGTCCGTGTTTGAAATCCTCTTCATAAGCTCCATGNACTGGTACTTATTCAATTTTCTCAATACTTTTGAATATAATTTGGTGAGGTTTACTAAATCTAATAACAAAATAATAAACTAGTAATTTAACTACAATAAGGTGTAAACAATTGTAATAAAGGTCTAAGGTTATGGTTTCCCCCGTCGGTAAACTTCCTTCTCGGATACTTCATATAGCTTAATTAGTTGTCTCTATCAATCATGAACACTCTATCTACCATAAATCTCTCTCAAGTAATTATGATAATTTACTAGACGCACTCTCTCAAGTTACGCTAGCTAGATTTCATTACAGCTCACTTTAGATTGCACCTGAGGTATCGTTATCTCTAATACAACCTCTAAACCCTCGGCTATGACTTTCGTCTCTACTCTGGGAGTGGTTTTTTTCAAACAAATACCTAAATATGAACTCTCTCTCTCAAGTAGATACATAATAAATAGGAACAGCTAATTGAGGGCNATTAAAGAAATTAGCTACTCATGCTCATACTAATCAACTCTAAAATAACTTGCATAATTAAACTACAAAGTAATGAATAAAAGCTGTAAAAATCGATGTTTGGCTTCTCTGAGTAGTATTCCTCAGTCGTCTCTTGTCTCTAATGGAATATCCTCTTCAAGTTGTATTTTTTGGTCTATTTATATGTTTGGGATAAACCCTAAACATGTAAGAGACTTCTATTCAAACCGGGAAACACATAAAATCTTCAAAACTCGGATTGGACCAGACCAGGGACCTGGCTTTATGGTCCTAACGCCTGGATAAAGCCAGGCCAGGCCTGGCGTTATGGCTCTAAGGACTGGGTAACGCCAGGCTAGGCTTGTCCTTAAGGCTCAAACGCCTGGATAAAGCCAGGCCAGGCCTGGCCTTAAGGCTCAAATGCCTGGCTATAGCACGGTGCACTCCTCTTCGCCTCTTGAGCGTATTTTCGACGTTTATGCATCCATTTAGCTCGGCTTCCATCTCCAATTCACCTACACATGAAATAGACTCCATTATGCACATACAAAGTGTATTTTTATCATTAACGCACATAAAATGTAAGGCATATAACGTGTTAAACCATGAATTCTAGCCACACATCACCCATGTAAGAGCACCGTGGCTGGCTAGCTTTGCTTTCTCAGAGGGACCTATCAAGGGCTTGAGCCACACTTCGGGCTCACCCGTCTTCTTGAAAAGGTTTCCCTCAGCTGGAACCTCTATTACCACTTGCCGCATCTATTGCTGGAAGACCCTACTTCCCTAACGGAAGGCATGGAAGCAGGCAGAGATGGAACAGCAACAGGCACGGAAGGTTGAGGAGCTAGAGAAGCCACGGGCAAAGCAGCAGGCACAGAGAGTTGAAAAGCTAGAGAATCCATGGGCAAAGCAGTAGGCATAGCAGAAGTTGAAATAGCCAAAGGAAAAAACGAAACAGCTTCTCTCAAAGAAGCAGGAAAGACAGCAGCTAGAGGGACGTCGTCAGGAGCAAGATCAACACCCTCATGAATAGGGAATGTGAAACACCATCAAGGACAGGGGGCTCAATCATAGACATGGAAGGCAAGGTTAAGGCTGTAAGCTCATCATCTAAAACCATTCGCCTTCTCCGTGGCCTGTGCACTAAAGCACCCTCTTCTTCTTCTTCTACAGAACAAGACTCACTAATTTTCCTCTTCGAGGAAGATGAACCAACAATAATTTCCTGGGCTTGAGCCAAGGACATCTTCGGGATAGATGAAGCAGACACCCCATGAGCAGAGAACCCTATAAAAAAGGGAAAAAAGTTAAACGATAATAAAAGAGAGACTCAAGTAAGGAAAGAAGCAACAACAAGAGCTTCACTTACCGTGGGTCTTTACTTGCCAACCGTACCTCCCAGCGAGGTACTTCCAAGATCTCTCTTCTGAAGGAGCAACAGATAACAATTTGTCTACCCAATCATGAATACTGGATACATTCTCAATAGTATTCATGATTGCTAAGAGAAGAAAAAATAGATACGGTCTTAATAAAACATCTCAAGTTAAAACAACAAAAAGTAAATGTGAGCTAAAGCATACTCACGTGCGCGATTCCACTTCTCAGGGAAGGGAAGATTTTCTTCACCCACTAAACCAACAGTGGGTACAGCAACATACCGGAGGTACCAGCCCCTATCCTTATCGTCTCCAGGGGTTACCAGCATTTTTTTGCTTCTAGCAGTCAGAGTAAAAACTCCTTCATGAAATAAGGTAGGAGAGTAGAGGTGAATAAGATGGTTGAAGGTAAACTAAACTGAGGCTAAAGAAGCCAAACTCCTAAGACATGCGACAACTCGCCACACAAGCGGGCCAACTTGTCCTAAGCAGATATTGAAAAAACGGAAAAACTCAATTATAACTGGGTCAATGGGGGGTCTAAACCCTAAAGTGAAAGGATACATATAAAAAAAAGAATATCCCGTCTTGTAAGAAGTTATTCTTTGATTACTATTTGGAATATAGACAGGAAAGTCAGACTTCGAAAAGCACTCCCTCCGAACAAGGAAAATCTGACCCTCAGTTATAAGGGTTGGATATCTTTCGACACTATCAAGAGAAGAAGATTGATCTACAAGAACTTGATTATCCCTAGCAAAAACAAACTTAGCAGGGACAATTTCATTGACTCCAGGTTCACGAAGGCGTTCGCCTCTACCTCTAGTCAAAGACCGAGAAACCCTATATCTCGGAGAAACTGGAGATATAGTGGAAGGAGGAGGAACTATCTGAGAAGAAGAGAAGCCCCTCGAAGGAGTGGATCCTAGACTTTTAAGTCTACCACCCCTCCGACTTTTAGTCGGAGCAGAAGATGGTGCTAAACTTTCTATATCTATTACGCTTTGAAGTTGGTTTGAAGAGGACATGTTTACAAAGGCAAAGAAGAAAGTTCTTTATTAAAGACGAAGTTAGAAAAGTGTTTTGTGGAAGCAAAGAAAAGAAAACATGTATTTATACTGGAAGACAACCGTCAAACATGAAGAAAAAGGAAAATAATGATGAAAAGTCATAATTGAAGATGTCACTTCGAGACCGGCATAGCCGCAAAAAGCCTGAAAAGGTGCCGAGTAAATGCAGAACCAATCCGAAAAGGACACGTGGTATGAGCATTAAATGG
>MDKI01237036.1:0-85193 GCA_005239505.1 Nicotiana paniculata | reverse complement strand
CTCCGTAGACACTACGTGGGTGTAAATGTATATTTTGGGTAGTGGTTGTATGTATTTGTAATCGTGTTCCGTATCAGAAAGTGGCGTATCTAATATACATGAACTGGACTTAATGTGATATCCCCGCACTTTTAAGCTTATCTCACCGTTTCACACAACTAATGTATGTTATAGACACGGAAAACGCGTTGGGTGGGAAAGGCAGATCAGGTTCACTTGACTGGGGGTCACCCGGTTGAGTGTCGGTCGCGTCCCTCAATTTTGGGGTGTGACAAAAAAGCTATTTTTGAGGGTTGAGTTGTCCTAGTTGAGGTAAGTATCTTGCATAACTTGTGTGGAGGAACTGCCCCTTAGGATTTGGGTTGATTGTGCTATTTGTCTTACGTGGAAGACATGTACAAGAGATGACGAGTGTGCATACGAGCTATATGAGGTATTTGACCGCGTTAGATTTTTAGACACTTTCCATGCCTTAAATTGAATTTTCATAACATGTTATATCTTTCATTATTAATCTACCCTTACCTACTTTATTTGACTTTGTTGTCACTTGTTCTATCTCTTACATGTTATATTTGCTCTCATATGCTTTAGTTAAAGTTGTTACCTTCCTTATTGTCTTGTTACCTTTTTATTGTTGAATCTCTTTTATTTGAAGGTGTTATTTTGTCATGACTCCAAATCCTAACCTGTCGTGATAGCACCCAACACACTCTTAATAACTCAACATCAGAAAATTTTCATAAATGCACGTTAGAAATAACTGAAACTCTACTACAACAACCCCAAAATTTGGTGTCAACGAGAACATGAGCTACTAAAATTCAACATAGTCTGAAACTATAGTACAAGTGTCTGTGTAATAGAACAATACTGAACAAAAATGAAAAGAATGAGAGTCAGGGTTTGTGTGCATCATAGCAGATACCTCAAGGTCTCTGAGCAGGTACTAGCACCAATCTAACAATCGCCGCATCCAGAAGTACCTGGATCTTCATACGAAGTGCAAAGTGTAGTATGAGCACAAGCAACTCAACGTATTCAATAATAAAGTATCGAATCTAACCTTGATGAGGTAAAAGAAGCAAAAAGTATTAATGATGCTAGCTATCACCTGTATAGTTTAATCTTTTTAATAAGTACAGAGCAGTAATGAAATCAAGTCATATACCGCAAGAAGAAACATTTGTATGTGTATGTGTACAGTTTCTTAATTACTCTGTTCGGTCAATATTCGGCACATAGAGGTGATATGCAGTTAAATCAAGTAAATAATCACGAAAATTGCAAGTAAAGATGAAATGCAAATCCAAATAAAACACTGGCCAGTTTTCCTCAAGCTTTGTAATTCCATTCCAAATCACTGATTAGATTTCCTCAATATCCGTGTATACACCATCAGGAGAGAAACATGAGAGAGTGACCATAGGGGGTGGATCCATATCCACACGCAAGCAAGTCCAACTCAATGGTGCAACTAGCCCGACATGGTCACAAGCATAACAACACAATCCGTCCAGCGTGGTCACAGGCATAACAACACAATTAGCCCAACGTAGTAACATCATAACAACACATTACATCCGGCATGTTCACCTGTATAACAACATAATCCGCTCGACGTGTTCATAGGCATAACAACACAATCTGCCCGATGTGATCACAAGCACCCAATCCAATAATATCACATAAGATAAAAATAACAAGATTACATGTATGTGATAAATAATTAACAAATCACATGCTCTTGGACTAGTTAAAGTGATATTCTAAGTGTAGGCATGTGCAAAGTGTACAATTATAGCCCGAATCGGCAAATTTCATGGTTGAACAACATTTTTCAAGTTCATTTGGGGATTAAACCTCTACATAGCCTCTAACATGGCTCAAATAGTTCACAACAATGTTACAAATGTTAGAAACATCATCTCTTAAATCTTAAGCGTCAAATCTATGCATATCATAGCCTAAGCACAACCCGAGCATAGATAAATACCCCCGATGTTAGCGCATGGGCTCAAACCCCACACATGTGCACACCCAGTAGCATGTAGCTATTAGAATAATTCAGGCAGCTAGTGCCTCAACCATGCTTTCATACAATACTTACCTCAACCAAAGCAAATCACTCCTCTAGTAATCCCTTCCCGCGCATATCGACCTCCGGATGGCTCGAATCTAGCCAAAATTACGTAATACTATCAATAAAAGCCATAGGAAGTGATTCCATAAGACAAAGCTAAGGTATTTAACTCAAATCAAAAAGTCAATCCTGGGTCCCCACCCCGAAACCTGACAAAATTCACAAATTTCGAACACCCATTCAATAACGACTCCAATTAAACCAAAATCATCCAATTCTGACAACAACTTGACCTTCAAATCTTCAAATCCCACTCTCCAATAAGATAGTCCGAAAATCCCTAAAATCTAATTTAGATTCATGAGAAATAGGTGTAATAATCAGTAGGCATTCAATAATCATGGACAAAAATGATTAAAAATCAATTTCCTCTTCAATCTAGGTGAAAACCTCTCCAAAAGTCCCTAGTCTGCATTTCAAAATTTCCAAAATGGAGAAAATTCAACCCTCGCCTTTTAATACTTCTGCCCAGCGATCCCACTGCGGCTAAGAGGTCTACTTCTGCGGAGCCCCGTTTGCGGTAAATGGTTCCTACATGTGCAAATCACTTAAGTCCTGCCCCACTGCTATGGAACGTAGTCCATAATTGAGGACATCGACTAACCTCCTAATTCTCTCCCTCTCACTTGGAACCAACCACGCCGCATAACGAGCCAACTCTGAAAACATCATCTCATACTAGGTCGCTGACATACCCTCCTGGTGTATCTGCTTAAACTCCATAGACAACTAAGTCTAAAATCACCATATGGAGCTATCGTAACCATCAAAGCTCCATTCCAGAGCCGTTTACACACAAGTCAACATCATCTTAACTCTTTCAACTTAAGCTTCTAACCTTGGGGCTAAGTGTCCCAATTCATTCTGAAACATCAACAGAACCAACCCAACCGTCCCGGCAAGTCAATTAACCACAAGTTAACATATAATAAGCAATAAATAGGGGAACTAGGCTACAATACGCAAGACGACCGGCCAGGTTGTCACATTTTCCCCCTTTTAAAAAAATATTTGTCCTCGAACGGTTCTATAATCATACCCGGAGTCTTAAATAGGTATGGATATCTACTCTGCATCTCCCGGTTGTTCTCCCAAGTAACCTCCTCTACTTGCTGGAATCTCCATTAAACTTTCACCGAAGCTATATCCTTTGATCTCAACATTCTAACATGCAGATCCAAAATTGCAACCGGCTCCACATCATAAGGAAAATCTCCATCTGACTGAACCGTGATGAAGTCCAAAACATGAGACGGATCACAATAATACTTCTGTAACATAGAAACATGAAACATTGGTGAACACCCAATAGACTAAGCGGCAATGCAAGCTTGTAGGCCACTTTTCCAATCACAAGGGCCAGTAAGAACTTTCCCTTCTTTCTGAACCTCGTCACACCCTTCATGGGGGATACTCTATGCAATACTTTCTCTGCCATAATATATGCAACATCACAAACCTTTTGATATGCATAACTCTTCTATCTAAATTGTGTTGTAAGAAGCTGATCCTGAATCAATTTGACCCTCTCTAAGGCATCAAGAACCAAATATGTACCTGACAACCTAGCCTCACCCGGTCAAACCAACCAACTGGAGAACGACCCTGCCTCCCATTTAAGGCCTCATAATGAGCCATCTGAATAATCGATTGGTAATTGTTGTTGTAGGCAAACTCAACAAGTGGTAGAAACTGATCCCAAGAACCCCGAAATCCATAACACAAGCGCGTGGAATATCCTCCAATAACCAGATGGTGCGATTGTGTTGTCTGTCTATTTGAGTGTGGAAAGTTGTACTCAACTCAACCTGTGTACCCAACTCTCGCTACACTGGTCTCCAAATTTGCGATGTGAATTGCGTGCCTTGATCATAAATAATGGATACTAGCACACCGTATAGATGGACAATCTCATAGATATAGATCTGAACCAACCGCTTTGAATAATAGGTAGTCTCCATCAGAATGAAATAAGCTGACTTAGTCAACCAGCCACAATCTCCCAGACTGCATCAAATTTCTTCAAAGTCAGTGTGTGCCCAACAACGAAATCCATAATAATACGCTCACATTTCTACTCAGGAATCTCAAGTCTCAAAAGCAAACCACCCGGTCTCTGATGCTCGTACTTCACCTACTGACAGTTCAAGCACCAAGCCACATACTCCATTATATCTTTCTTCCTTCTTCTCCACCAATAGTTCTTCCTCAAGTCCTGATACATTTTTGTGGCACCTAGATGAATGGAACACCACAAACTGTGGGCCTCCTCAAGAATCAACTCACATAACCCATCAACATTGGGCACAGAAATCCGACCCTGCATCTGCAACACCCCGTCATATCCAACAGAAACCTCCTTGGAATCACTATGTTGTACCGTGTACTTAAGGACAAGCAAATGGGGATCGTCATTTTTACTAGATTCGAGATGTCTGGAGGTTGTTTCACATGAGAACGACATTTTAAAGTATTGATTTAGCCTCTTTGAGGTAAGTATGGGTAACTTCTTCTTAGGATTTGGGATTTATTGTATTACTTGAATTATGTGAAAGGCGTGTACGCGAGGTGAGGAGTACGTACTCAGACTTATATGTGGATATTGACCGGTTTAGACTCTTATGCTTCTTTCATATATTGTTTGAAATTGTTAGCACATGTTATATAATTTATTTGTCATGTTTACTCTCACATCCTTTATTTGAAATTGTTAGAACATGTCATATCCTTTACTTGTCAAGTTTACTCTTAATATACTTTATTTGAAGTTGTTAGCGCATGTGATATCCTGTACTTGTCAAGTTTACTCTCTTATGCTTTGTTTGAGGTTGTTACCTCTTTTATTTTAATATGATCTCCTTATTTATTGAGTTATAATTAGTTGATATTGTTGTTACATGATATCCTTTCATTGTCGGTTTATTCTTATGTATTTAGAAGTAGTTTCTAGTTCATGCCATCTCTTTCATTGTTAGCTTATTCACACACTAGAATTCGAAGTTTACCATTTGATGGAAATACCTTCATTATTGAGTTTATTCTTAAGCAATTAATTCAATTTGAAATTGTAAAATGTCATGAATCCATTGTAGTTGAAGTTGTTGTTTAATGGGGTATTTTTCATTGTTGAGTTGCTTTCCCCATTCATTTATTTTCTTTTGAGATTTTTTACACATCGTGGTTCTGGCCTATGGGAACTTGTGGTACGAGTTGATATCTCGTGTTGTTGTGATGTTGTCAAATGTGAATTTGTTGTGTGGATTGGTTGTTGCATGAAGAGCATAAGGGTGGCATCTCATCGTTGTTGATTGTGCAGAGTGATACGGGTAGCTATTGTGTTATTGTACCTGCGGAGCGATAAGGGTGACTATTATGCGGAGTGATAAGGGTGCCTATCGGACTGATATATATGGCTATTGTGTTATTGTCCGTGCGGAGCGATAAGCATGGCTATTATGCGGAGTGATAAGGGTGGCAATTAGAGTGATACGTGTGGCTAATGATATTGTTAGGGCGGAGTGATACAAGTGGCTATCGGAGTAATACAGGTAGTTATTATGTTAAATGTCTAGGCAGAGTGATAAGGGTGGTTATTATGATGTTATCAATACATAGAGATAAGGGTGGCGATGTCAGGGATGATATGTGATAACCTAGGGGCATTATGTTGATGATATTCGTGTAATGTGTGTTTTTCCTTGTGTATGTCATGCACCTTACATGACTTATTGTGTTTCTTTCAGTGATCTGCTCGATGTCTTTGATATTACTTGTTGATTTGAACTGTGATAGTATACTTGCACAAGCATACATCGTAGCATGTCACTTATACCAGTTCAGAACTATGCAACTTGACATTCATTAATCATGCCCCTGTATTCTTATATTATTGGTTTGATTGTGATATTGATGTTGTGACCACGCCGGGTGGATGGTGATTGTGATCCTGTGACCATGCCAGGCTGATTGAAATATTGGCACGAGAATTGTCAGTGTGATTGTGATTAATATTGTGGGCACGAGGCGCCATGAGTTTAAGAGTCGTGATTTGGGACTCGTGATTTGTGATTACGAGATGAGGTGTCTCGGAGTAATTTTGTTGTGACTTGTGTTAGAACGACATGATTAATTGGTTATCATTTGTTCTTATTATTTGGTTTTAGTGATACTTAAACAGTGTTCTTATCAATTTACTGTTTATATCACATGTTGATTCTGTTACCATTACTGATTCCTATTATATCACACAGGTTATTTTGACTAGTAGGTGTCTTGACTTGTACCTCGTCACTACTCCACCAAAGTTAGGCTTGATACTTACTGGGTATCAACTGTGGTGTACTCATACTACACATTTGTATATTTTTGTGCACATCCAAGTATTGAAGCGATCGGATTCAGGCAGAGTTATCTTCTTTATCGTGAGGTTTCAAGGTAGAGCTGTTGGCTATCGCAGTCCCTTGGAGTCCTTTCCCTTTTATTCTACTGTCAGTTTGTTATCCGAACAGTATTGTAATTTTATTTTATTTGAGATCTTTCTATGTATTTATCTAGAGTTCGTGACTCTGTATTACCTAGTATAGGGAGTTTGTAGTGACTAATGTCGCATAGGCTTATTTAACATTTATTACGGTATCTATATAAATATCAGTTTTAAAATATCATTGCTTTGGCCTAATTATTGTAAGTTATCAATATACCTAGTCTTAGAGACTAGGTGATATCACGATGTCTAAGGTGGGATTTTGAATGGTGACATAAGAATAATATAGTCAGACATTATTTTTTTTGAAAAAATTCAATGACAAAGTTATTATCGTAAATCTACTTATTTTAAGAACTAAAATTTTAGTATGGCTGATATAAAAGGATATAACCACGTGAATCACTAACAAACATTTTTATCTTACTTTATAAATGGAGGATAAGACGACGAAAATGCAAGTATACATGATCGATAAAAAATAAAATGATAAATAGAATATCGTTCTGCAATAGACTTATAATCATCTATTAACTAAACTAAACTAATGTAAATTATCTTTCAAGCGGTTTCTCAACCGTTGGATGTGAATAACTAAACTAACTTAAGAATTGCAAACCAAGCACTCAACAAATCGTGTGTGCAAATTGGATTGAGATCAATAAAAGAGAATATTTCAGGGTTATCGATCGGCTAACGATCGAATTGAGTTATTCATGAGAGTTGACTAATTAATTTTTCTGATTTATTTATTGAAAGAGTTAATATTGCTTATAAGAGTTTCTCGAGTTTTTGACCACCTACTCAATATAAGCTAACACTTTTATGTCTATGAAAATAATATTAACAATAATTGATTAATATTACTTGTAAAACAATCAAACAAGACGAATAAGTATATGCATATTCTAATCACCGATTTATTACCCAATGCATAGGTTCAAGAATTTGCTTCATCTAATCATATTGCAATCTAAAGTTCCTACTTTTGAGTAAAATTCAAAATTCATATAAAGTATTTTACTGTTAGCTATGCAGTAAAAAAAATTAGTTTTAGGATTAAATAAATAAATTAGCATGATAACATCAAATTTGTTAATTGAAGCATCAAACATCAACATTCGTGTAAAATTCATAGAACCGAAACTAAGAAAGCTAGTCACTCATCGTCATGACAACAATCTAGACTAAATCTCAAGTATACATAAAATCAAAGAAAAAAGAAGAAGAAAGAATCAAGCCGAATTCTAGGGTCTCTGAGTTCTGCCATAGCTTTCTCCGCGCTTTAAAATGTACCCCTGGCATAAAGCCTACATTTTATTTATTTATATAGTACATTCAAAAAATCATCGGTCAAAGTTACGAATCTATTTCATGAATGCCCCCTTGAAGCACCCTGGAACTCATAGCATTGGACGCTGCGCTTGAAGCAGCACACACAAGTCACGCTATCTTGAAAAGGAGGCTTACACACTATCTCTTTTTTCCACGCATCCAAGTATTTTTTTCTTCATCAATTCCATGCATTTATGTATCAACTTCACCTTCAATTAATTCCCAAATCATTAAATACCAAAATTAACATAAAACTAATAATAAAATTAAGTCAGGCATAATTATTACGAAAGAGAACCAAAAAGAGGTAAAAATACGTGTAAAATAACATTAAAACATATAAAAATATGTCCAACAAAAAAGTGAAGATGAGTGATATGCACCATTTTCAAAGCATTGTTCAGATATATTCAAAAAAGCAAACGAACTTGCTGGACTGTGCAATGTGTTGATATTAATAATGTTGTATTCTATGTATTTTCTTATAGTTGTACTAAAAATGAAAAAGCCTTTTGAAAAAAAGAATTATTCCTATTTTAACATCACATGGCACAGCAAGTTCTTCGCCTTTTTGTACAAACCTGAACGACACGTTGAAAATATAGCATTGATCGTCTTCCTTTTTTCTTTTTAATCATTGGAGTTTTTCCACCTTTGTTTAGTCTTCTTATCCCATTGATAGAAAAAGATAAAGATTATTGATCAATTGTTTTCAAGAAACAACACATATAAGAAATGAGAAGTCACTATTATTTATATACACAGAAAACTTCTCTACAATGGATAATTGGATTTCTAACCAAATATCATAACCGAAAGTAACTTTTTCATGATGAAATTATAGTAGACAATTGAAATTGATATGATATTTACAATATGATTTGCTTGTAAGGAATATCAATGAGATCTGAGCTTTCAAATTTAAATAGGTAACTATTTTAATACACTTGATAAAATTTACTAAGTTGCATATAGTAAGTCTGAATAAATTCTGAAAGAACATTAGCTACGTCCCAAAATTTCGCAACACCCAAATCAAATTCTCCACTTTCATTAACCAAATAATAAATCTGAAATTAACCTGATAAGGAAAATATCTTAATGTGATTATTGAAATTCGATTCCTTACCAAGAATTTTACAGCATAAATATACATGTAATGACCGGATTGATCGTTTTGCTTTCTATATTGTTTTCCTAATTGAGACATTCCATATGTGTTTTTACTATTTTATGACTTGGGGGATGGTTGGTTCGGGTTTGGAAGGGTTCGGGTTGAAATCGGAACAATTAGTTCCTTAATAGTAACTTAAGATGGCCAAGTTTGACGTGAGTCAATGTTTTGAGTAAACGACATCGGAATCGGAATTTGAGGGTTCCAATAGGTTCGTATGATGATTTTGTACTTGGGCGTGTCTTCTATCGAGTTTCGGGTGATCCAAGAGCGTTTTGGCGCTTAACGTTGAATGTTGGTGCACTAAAGATTTTGATGCTTTAATTGTTATTCCATTGCTTTATTTATATAAGTGCACAGGTTTTTTAGTAGATATTTTGTCTTAGCCTCGTCACTATCTCGTCGAGAATAGACTACATATTTACTGAGTACGTGGATCAGTTGTACTCATACAACACTATGTTACTTCTTGTGTAGATATGACATTATTACCATCGGAGTCTCACTAGGTACTTAGCGGATACCAGACAATTATTCGAGATAGAGTTGTATTCCCGTCTGTAGGCCCTAGAGTCATTTTCCTATTTTCATTGTATAGTATCTATTTTGTTTCAGACAGTATTGTATTTCTTTCAGAACCTTGAATTTAGTTAAATTTAGAAGCTCATGTACTTGTTATACCAAATCTTTTTGGCTTGCCTCGTGAGCGGTGTTAGGTGCTATCACGACTCCGTTTTATTTTGGACTACACTAGGTTTTGTTGTTGCTTTATAATGGACACAAAAACCTAAAAGTTCCACACAACTTTAAGAAGAACTCCTTAAGTAAAATAAGTGTAGATTTTCATAGTAATTAAGGATGATAAAGTTAATAATCCCTTATCTCAACAATGCAAAGTATGAAAGTATGGTGCTTTTCCTCATGTTTGCCATGTTGCCTAAACTAATTGTTTCATGAATTGGAGATTGCCTGTGGTTGGTGTTTCGGATGATTAAATCCGTGTCTATTGAGGTGAAATAGAAAGAAAAGTATTTGAGAGCTGTGTGTGAGAACTTTAGGTACTAAGAAAGGTTGAAAGATAAGGCAAGGAGAAAGAGATTCTAAAAGTTGAAAGACAAGGCTGCGAAATAAATAACTGTCAATGTTGAAAGAATTTGAACCTGATTTTTGGGAAAAATTGTTCATATCGAAGTCTAATTTTTTTATACTTCGAACAGTTTGTTATTTGGACTTTCCTATGCAGTTTTTTCTATCATGACCCTCTAATTGAGCAACCGTGAATTCTCACAAGTTAGGAATCTATCCCAATTTTCCATCCAACTTTAACAACTATGGCATAAATCCATTGAAAGATACTCACTTTGAGCCATCACTAACTGTAACGATTCAAATCTCCTAAAATCACTGACCGGCACCTAACTATTTTCAAGTCGAGCGAACCACTACTAACTCAAAAATTTTCCCCAAAATTAATGGAACTAACATCAGCGGAAGATATCTTGAATCTTATGCCATATATATATAAAAGAGGGCATGAACAAGATGAGTTCTCTTAGGCCAAGAATCACATTTGTCTTTTTTCTCATTTTTTTTGAGTTTTTCCCTACTTTTTCTGCATATTCCCATTTATTAAATGATTATTTTAAAAAACCCAAAAGTCACGTCTCACGGTCCCTTAATTACACCCTACCGGAAAGTCACGTCCTACAATCCTAATTAACCATTCCAAAGTTATCTGTTTGCTTTCCGTTGCTGCCAGCAGTTAACGGTGGGTAATTTATTTAATTCAAAATATCATATCATTATTGTTGACTGCCGTTTGCTTTCTCTAAGAAACCCAAATAGCAGCAATTTATTTTTAGTAATCACCAAAATAATATCGCGATAATCAATGTATTAATATTGCAAAACTCCTCAACTACTCTAAATATTGAATATTTAAGCGCAGAAATTGATGCAACAACAAACATGGATGTGAAACATAGCACATGATCTAAAATTTTATGAAAACAAGATCATATGCTTGAGGAGGCAATCAAACTGTAATCACCAAGAAGCAATTGCAATTCGCCTCCTAGAAACACCGCACGTTAAAGTTGGTTATTCTGAGGAAGCAACATTTTACTGAAGTTGGATAATTTTCGAATTCTTGATAGCTTTGAAACTGGCTGTTCGAATTGAAAAAGTTTGTTCACTTTGACACTATAAGTAATGTCTTATATCTAAGAGCGCAATTCTATTCTGGATGATGGTTAATGTGATAATTTTTCAGTTTTGAAGAAGTGAGTAGAAGGGAGAAAGTTAAATTTGGATATCATCCCCGAAGTTCTAGCAAGTTCAATTCTTGGAATATATCCAAGAACAGATAGGATGAAGTGAAAACTCTAAGCAGTCATTTCTTCGAATCATTAATTAAGTTATGTGGATAATACTAACATTTGAATTTTGGGATATATATGTGTCTTATGCGTGCATACAAAGGTATGAGAAATATTGATTTTAATATCCATTTATTTACGCATTATATATTCATGCGTTATTTTTCATGAAAATCTTTTTTTTTTCTTAACAGTAAGAAGAATGCCTTTAAAACAGCTAAGTTCAGACGTAGACCGTGAGTGGCATAAGTTTTCCTTTTTCTTTTTTTTTTCGTCTTTTTTCCTTTTTAGGTTGGTTTTCTTTCAAATTTCACTTTAGATAAAAAATAATATCAACTATATGAAAACAAAAGTTTCAACATTTTCTATTAAGAAACCTGATATTCTGCGAAAAGAGCTTAGGTGAAGATGAAAAAAAGTGGGCAATATGTCAGGTTTAAACCACCAAATTTTATTCGGGCAAGTGACACTATCCTTTCTCTTTTTTATTATTCTTAATTTTCCGTTTTTGCCTATTCAAATTAAAATGCCCAATGTGTTATATTGTTTTATATTTAAATTGAAATAGCAGTCAGTAAAAGAGTCTTGAAAAGTATAAAGTGACTTTTTCTTTAAGTACAAAAGAACACTTGGACTTCTTTTATCTCCTTTTGAAACTTATGAAACTGATTTTTACTCATATTTTTTAATTTATTATTATGACAGCACGACGCGCGATTAAATACACTAGTTATGTAGTAACTCCAAATCCTCAAAGTACATCTAGTTCAAGGTCTCAAACTCGATACTAAACAATAAGAAGCCATGCGAATATTAAGAGTCAAATCGAGACAGGCTGTGTATAACTATAGAACATAAGTACAGAATAACATGGTTGTATACAATCGAAATCAGATACACCTGATTTTATAGATTCGAGGGGTCGCTTCGAGCCCGAGTTCAGAATGGACTAGGCAAGCCCAGTAGATCGAGCTCAAGCCTGATGACATAGTACAAGACTCGAAGGCCGAAGTGCACGATGAATACCGAGGCCAAGTATGACCTACCCCGAAATAATGTTGTTATGTGCTTGTAACAGAATAAGCGAGATTCCCGCAATCGTACAAAGATCAAGGCGTGAATTCAGGAACGGATTTGTAGAATTCGTACAAGGAGGTTAGACAGTTGTACAATTAGATTCCTTACTAGAAATGGAAACGTATCTTATTTAGGACTCCCCTGTTATATAAAGGGAAAATATACACTCTTACTTTTTCACTCATCTCTCATCAGAATTGTTCCTTAGCTTTATTGTCCTTCGTTTACTAGTTCATATTAGTGTACCTCGAGGCTCTCACAGCTCGAGGTCGAGGCTTGCTCGTACACTTGTTTGATCTATCTTGCTCACTTAACTTATACGTTTGTCTTCTTGTTTATCAATTAGTATTGGACTAAATCATGTATCTTTAAGACCTCAACACAAATTTAATTTTTACTCAGATTTTAGGGTAAACAGTTTGGTGCCAGCCGTTGGGCCTAAACATAATAATGATTGTTTGGTTCAGTGCTGATTTTTTATAACACATGTTATTTTCACACTTGTTCTTGTCAAAGATTCTTTGTTTTCAGGTTAAAACATGTCAAACTCACAAAATTCACCCGTACACGGCAATGATGGTCTTGGATTTCATGGGAAAAACGACAATGTAACTTCTTTAGGGACTAATGTACCACCGCTTAACCCCGGGGTTATGCCGTTTGTGGAACCAGTCGATGTTAGTTCGTACATTGCTTTGAATATGGACTTGGGCGCAGACCTCGGAGGAAGTGTACGCGGGTAGGTCCGACCTGGTGGTCAAGGAACACATGGTCTCGAAGAGCTCACTAAAAGAATCGAGTCAGGAGAAAAAAGGATCGAAGATAATGACAAAAAGGTGGAGACATACAACTCCCGAGTCGATCAAATACCAGGGGCACCTCCGATTTTAAAGGGTTTGGACTCCAAAAAGTTCGTGCAGAAGACTTTTTTCCCCGAGCGCGGCCCCGAAGCCTATTCCAAAGAAGTTCCGCATGCCGGATATACCTAAATACAACGGGAGCACCTACCCTAACGAACATATCACTACGTCACATGCGGTATAAAAGGGAATGACTTAGAAGATGATGAGATCTAGTTCGTTTTGTTGAAAATGTTTGGGAAAACTTTATCTAAGGGAGCAATGATTTGGTATCACAACTTGCCACCGAAATCCATTGATTCATTTTCCATGTCAGCTTATTCTTTTGTGAAGGCGCATGCTGGGGCCATAAAAGTTGCAACGAGAAAATCGGATTTTTTCAGAATAAGGAAAAGGGACAACGAGATGCTAAGGGAGTTCGTGTCCCGATTTCAGATGGAGCGAATGGAGTTACCACCTGTTACGGATGATTGGGCCGTTCAAGCTTTCACACAAGGGTTAAACGAGCGGAGCTCGATAGCATCACGACAGTTGAAGCAAAATCTGATTGAGTATCCAACTGTAACTTGGGCAGACCTGCACAATCGATATCAATCAAAGATCAGGGTTTAAGACGATCAGTTGGGAGCCCCCTCGGGTTAAGTTTATCAAATTAGTTTAGCAGAAAAATCCTCGAGGGATACCAACAGAGAATCGAGGTCAAACAGAGAATGGTATCAGCAATATGTCACAGATCGAAGAAACAACTGTTCGGGACGCAATCCTCCTCGGAATGATCAAAGAAATGATCGAGGGAAAAATCCTCAGTGACTCTTGAGTAAGAATTGATTTCACAAGTACATCGATCCCGTAGAAGCACCTCAATTATCGGAGTACAACTTCACCGTTGATGCCTCAGGTATCTTTTCGGCCATTGCAAGGATTAAAGACATCAGGTGGCCCAGACCTACACAAACTTACCCTTCTCAGATGAATCCTAACTTGATGTGAAAATACCATGGCACACATGGCCACATGACCGAAGACTGCAGACAGTTGAGAGAGGAAATAACTCGATTGTTTAACGAAGGCCACCTTCGACAATTCCTCAGTGACAGAGCCAAAAACCTCTTCAGAGAAAGAGACGCCAATAGAAAGAATGATCAAGAAGAACCTCAGAACATTATCGTTGGTGGGGTCGACATCCTACAAGGACCTGTCTTCAAACGCACCAGAGTGTCGATCACGAAGGAGAAGTAAACCCGAGATTACATGCCCGAAGGCACCCACCCTTACATTACAACGACGGGGATACAGAAGGCCTCTCTCATCCACAAAATGACACCCTGGTAATTTCTATTTTTCTAAATAAAATTCATGTTAAACGTGGTCTTGTGGATCCAGGTAGCTCGGCAAACATAATCAGGTCGAGGGTCGTAGAGCAGCTCGGACTGCTAGATCAAATCGTACCTACATCTAGAGTTCTAAACGGTTTCAACATGGCTAGTGAAACAACAAGGGGAGAGATAATCCTAGCAGTGAATGTAGCCGGGACCATCTAGGACACAAAATTTCATGTCATCGAAGGTGACATGAAGTACGATGCACTGCTCGGAAGGCCGTGGTTCCATAACATGAGGGCGGTACTGTCGACCCTTCACCAAATGATGAATTTTCCAACAATAGATGGTGTGAAAACGGTTTATGGGGAACAACACGCGGCAAAGGAAATGTTTGCAGTTCATGAGTTAACGCCGATGCCAGTACCTTCGACCTCAGAAAAATCAAACATCAAAGACAATCCGATGGCTAAATAGCAATCATCGTCCCCGGCCTCGATCGAGTTAGAGGAATAGGTAATCAAGGAAGAAGAAGAGGATTTCCTTACACCTCCAGCTTTCGTCGTTCCCGAGGAATCAGACACAACTAAGTCAACTATCGAGGAGCTGAAACAGGTGATATCGATGGAGCATCTTCCCAAACGGAAGGTATACCTGGGAACGGGATTAACCCCCGAACTCAGGAAAAACTCATTAAATTCATTATCAATAACATACATTGTTTTTCTTGATCCCATTTAGACATGACAGGGATCCCACCGAAGATAACAAAACATCGGCTAAGTCTCGACCCCAGGTTTACCAGTGAAGCAAAAAAGAAGGCCCCAGTCCGAGGTAAAGCATGCATTCATAAAAGATGAGGTAACTTAACTCTCAAAATATGGTCCATTAGGGAAGTAAAATACCCCGAATAGTTGGCCAATGTGGTCGTAGTCCATAAAAAGGAAACAACTTAGAATGTGCGTATATTACAAGGATTTGAACAAGGCATGCCCTAAAGATTCTTTTCCACTGCCTAACATCAATAGTATGATCGAAGCCACGGCCGGCCAGGAGATCCTTACATTTCTCGATGCCTACTCCAGGTACAATCAAATTCAGATGAACCCGGAGGACTAGGAAAAAACCTCATTTATCACCAAGTATGGAACATATTATTACAATGTAATGCCCTTCGGGTTAAAAAATGCAGGAGCTACATACCAACGCCTAGTCAATAAAATGTTCGAGCAACAGATAGGTAAATCAATGGAAGTTTAAATTGATGACATGTTAGTTAAGTCCCTGCGCGCAGAGGACCGTTTGACTCATTTGCAATCAACGTTCGAGGTTTTGAGAAAATATAACAAGAAACTCAACCCCGAGAAATGTGCTTTCGGAGTCGGCTCGGGCAAGTTTCTAGGTTTCATGGTGTCGAATAGGGGGATCGATACTAACCACGAAAAAATTAAAGCCATCGAAGATATCACCGCCATGGATAGTGTGAAAGTCGTACAACGGTTAATCGTTAACCGGACGGATAGCAACTCTGGGCTGATTTATCTCGAGGTCGTCAGATCGAAGTCACAGGTTCTTTTCCTTACTCAAAAAGAAAAGTGATTTCACATGGACCCCGGAATGTCAACAAGCATTGGAGGAATTAAACTGGTAGTTATCGAGCCCACCCTTTCTTCACACTCCGAAGGCGGATGAGAAGCTATACTTATACTTGGTCGTGTCCGAAGTAGTGGTAAGTGGCGTACTAGTTCGGTAGGAGCAAGGTACGCAATTTCCTGTTTATTATGTGAGGGAACCCTAGAAGATGATGAAACTAGGTATCCGCATTTGGAGAAGTTAGCACTTGCATTAATAAGCGCATCTAGAAAACCACATTTCAAATGTCACCCCATATGTGTGTTAACTACTTATCCACTCCAAAATGTCTTGCACAAGCCCGAGTTGTTAGGCCGATTTTCCAAATGGGCCATTGTACTTGGCGGGTACGATATCGAATATCAACCCCGAACAACTATCAAGTCTCAAATTTTAGCAGACTTCGTAGCTGATTTTACACCAAACCTCGTACCTGAAGTGGAAAAGGAACTTCTGCTAAAGTCGGTTACATCATCGGGGGTATGGACCCTTTTCACTTACGGTGCCTTGAATGTGAAAGGGTCCAGGCTCGACATAGTTTTGAATCCACCTACGAGTAGCACTATTAGACAATATATCAAAACTTCTAGGTTGACTAATAATGACGCCGAGTATAAGGCCATGATTGGAGGTCTTGAGTTAGCTAAAATCTTGGGGGCAGAGGTAGTTGAAGCCAAGTGCGATGCTTTATTGGTGGTGAATCATGTAAATAAAATCTTCGAAGTTCGAGAGGATAGGATGCAGAGGTATTTGGACAAGTTACATGTGACTTTGCACCGATTCAAGGAGTGGACACTAGACCATATACCTCGGGAGCAAAACAGTGAGGCCGGCGCACTCGCAAATTTGGGGTCATCAGTCGAGGAAGATGATATTGTCCCAGGGACTGTTGTCCATTTGTCGATATCTGTGGTCGAGGAAGATCATGCCGAGATAAACTCTACAAGTTTAACTTGGGATTGGAGGAATAAATATATTGAATATTTGAAGCACGGAAAGCTCCCTTCGGACCCTAAAGAGTCGAGAGCTCTACTAGCTAAAGCAACCTGATTAACATTGGATGAAGACAAAATGTTGTACAGAAGGACCTTTGATACACCATTGGCGGTATGCTTAGGACCGGGGGACACCGATTATGTTCTGCGAGAAATCCACGAAGGCACTTGTGGGAACCACTCCGGCGCTGACTCTTTGATTCACAAAATTATTAGAGCAGGGTACTACCGGAATAGCATGGAGAAAGACACTAAGGAGTTTGTTCAAAAATTTGATAAATGCCAAAGGTTTGCACCGATGATCCATCAGCCCGAAGAACAACTCCATTCGGTCCTATCCCTGTGGCCATTCATGAAGTGGGGGATGGACATCATCGGCCTTCTCCCAACATCACCAAGTAAAGCTAAGTTCATTTTGTTATGACTGACTACTTTTCTAAATGGGTGGATGCACAAGACTTCGAGAAGGTCAGAGAAAAAGAGGTCATAGACTTCATATGAGATCACATCGTGTGTCGATTCGGGATACCCGCTGAAATCGTATGCGACAACGCGAAGCAATTCATTGGAAGCAACGTAACAAAGTTCCTTGAAGAACATAAAATAAAGAGGATCTTATAGACACCATATCACCCAAGCGCCAACAGACAGACTGAATCCACGAACAAGACCATTATCCAAAACTTAAAGAAAAGGTTAAATGACACTAAGGGGAAATGGAGAGAGGTTCTGCTCGAGGTCCTTTGGGCATACCGAACGACATCAAAGTCCACCATAGGGGAAACTCTGTTCTCCTTGTTATATGGCTCCGAGGCCTTAATCCCAGTCGAAGTCGGAGAACCTAACACCAGGTTTTGGCATGCTACGGAAAAATCAAACACCGAGGCTGTGGACACTAGAATCGAGCTATTGTATGAAAAACAAGAAGCAACACTTGTTCGGATGGCCGTACAGAAGCAAAGATCGAGAGATATTATAACAGAAGGGCCAACCTTCACCATTTCAGAATCGGGACTTAGTTTTACGGAAAGTCACCCTAAATACTCGAGACCCAAACGAAGGGAAACTAGGCCCGAATAGGGAAGGCCCATATCAAGTTATTGGTATCATCGTAAAAGGATATTACAATCTCGACACGATGGAAGGCAACCAATTACCAAACAATTGGAATGTGTCATTGCTCAAACGATTATTGCTAAGGTATGACTTTATTTTTCCATTTGTATTCAAGACTAACACATTGCAGATGTTCGATCGAAGACGTCGAGGGCACCCTTCCACACGAAGACCTTAGGTTTTAAAGCACGCGTTGCACTCTTTTTTTCCTTATATCGGGTTTTATCCCAAATGGGTTTTTCCGACAAGGTTTTTAACGAGGGAACGAATATGTGCTACCTAAGGAAAATTCAACTGTAGTCAAGGCTTCTTTTCAATCAACTTCGAATACTGGGGGGCATCACCCTCGGAGGCTATATTTTCGAGAAAAATACTTCACGCCAAAGAGGGCTTTGATAGGAAAACTTTGTAATGGGCCAAACGGTCAGAAGAACCGTGTCCATATAGAATAGCCGAGCCCTGATGGAAAAACATGAGCTCCGATGGAAAAACATGTACGCATGTATAAATTATTCAAAGAAGCATTCTTTCTATAATAAACACTTTTTGTCTCGAAGAAATTTGCTACTATACGAGCTCCATACTTATGATTCTATATGGGAAACAGCTCAAGAGCCAAAACACAAACACACCTCGGCTACTCAGGGACTATCATCGACAGTCAACACATTCGAAGTAGTCTAAGCTCGGATTCATAATACCTCAAACAGGCACCCCTCTACGTAAAGGTCAAGGCCATCATACTCGGGGACTAACGTTTCCAACAATTTTGAAATGCTATCGGGGAACACGTCCAAGAGACATGCCTGAAGGATACAGACATATTGACCATAATCATATAAAAATGCTACGGCGAAAATAATGCGGCTCGGAGACGTCTGACTTCCTCTATAAACTAAAGGCATTCAAATACTTCGAAAAACCGGTTAAATAAAGGCTACCCTGGGCAAAATAATCAAAGGGTTTCGACAAAATCAGCCCTCGAGAAACCTCAAGAGGTATCACATTACTTACACACAAACTTGTGCTAAGGCACTAAAAACAAAAGGGTTCCGATCGACACTGAACGCTCGAAAAACCCAATGGGTAAAAGATGTGTGCCGAGGCATAAACACAAAAAATTTCACTATGCCTTTTAAGCCGAAAAGTGGAAAGAATAGCCATCTCTTGGAGGCCATAATGACCAGACTTACAAGAGCCTAAGGGCCGATACACTTAGGGTTCGAGACCTCGTTCTCACCCAATCCAAACCCAAGGGTTCGATTATCCTGAGCCCAAACAGACATTTTGATTATGGCTCGAAGACCTGTCATTATTCGACACAAAGGGTATATGCCCCGACGGTCGAACCTTATTCAAACTCGATCACGATAAAGAAAATGTCTGAGACAGAATTTTGAAAATACCATTCAAAGAATAAAATTATTACAAGAATTTTTAAGGCGAGAAATATTGAAAATATATTCAAGGAAATACTCTTATTTTATATATACTTAAGAAATAGATATGTACAAGAATTTGACATAAAGGAAAATACAAAAGAAGAAAGAAAATTCTATCTATGCCTCGGGGTTGGCCCCTCCTTCGGGAGCAACTTCTTCATCGGTAGTGGTTTCTTATTGGGGCCCCTCTTCATTATCGGACCTGCCTTGGTCGCCTTCACCATCGTCATCATCGGAGGAGACAAGAAATTTGGCATCGGCTTCCATCGTCCTTGATTGAACTATCTCTTTAGTGAGGTCGAAACCTCTAGCATGAATCTCTTCAAGGGTCTCCCTCCGAGATTGGCACCTGGCCAAGTCATATTCGCTTTTCTCGATCGGCAGCTTCCCTCAGCTCTGTTTGAGAAGCTTTGGTGTCCCTTAAATACACGGAAATAACTTTATCAGCTGTGATCTGCGTCTTCTTGACCTCGGCCCTAGCTTCAGCCACCTCGGCCTCGGTCATGGCAAGTTTGGCCTCGAGCTCGGGGTCGTACCACTCTTCTTGACACCCCTGATCTGAGTCTCGACCGATGCGAGTTTGGTTAATGCAACTTATTTCTCCGCTGCAATGAGCTCCATCTTTTCCCTCCACTGGTTGCACTCAGCATTAACCGGATCGGCTTCGCCTCAAAGGTGCCCCATTATCTCCACTTTTTACTGCAGTTGAGACATTGAAGTTTTAGTCTCCACAGTTGGGATGAGAAGACCATACTCTTTCCAAACGACAGTTACCTGCTTGTCTAGCTCGACCTCATACTCTCGAGCCTTGCCTAACTCTGCCCGAAGGTCTTTAAGCTCCTCCTCCTTTTGACTACAAATGAGCCTGAGGGCCTTCCCTTTACCCAAGGACTTATTCAGGTCGGCCTCACACTAGCTCAGGTCGACCTTAAACTTGGTAAATGCCTACACAGGAAAAAGTTATCAATTAAGGTAAGGCGAGAAAGGGAAATTGCAACGTTAAGACTTAATGCTTACCTTGGAGAAGAAACGTTGGGCCTCTTCGAAGGTGGAAGATGCATCGATGAGGTCGGCATCATCAACCCCAATGAAGCAATCCTGGAAAGGATCGTTCTCACTGGGGACTCCGCTCAAGTCAGGCATTCTCAAGGCCTGAGCCTCCATTATGTCGTCCCTGGAGTAAGCCAGTAACAATGGAGAGTGAACCATTGTCATGGCCCGGGGAAGTTCGCCCAAGTCACTCTGTTCGGTCATGGGAACCTCGAAATCTGTCTTCTTTGGTGTGCTCGTCGAAGGCCGAGGAACAAATGTAACCTCGAGTGATTCAGGGGCTTTGCCCTCATCTTTCTTCGAGATTTCATCACCTCGAGGAAGGACCTCTGACTCGGAGGGCTCGCCCTCATCTTCTTCGTCATCTATGAATTGGTGGACTGAGTCTATATCCACAGCAATGACATTCTTCCTACGTTTCCGAGCAGGGATCGCTTTATTTTGGGTATCTTCGGGCTTCGAAGCCCTTTTCTCGTATTATCCTTCCTCGGTTTTGGAACCGGGGACTCGATCCTTTCTCTAGGAGGGGCCGACCTCATTTCAAAAAAAATCCCCAATGCCTGCATAAATTAAAATTATGTATGATAAAGGAAGTGTCTTCGATAAAAAACAAAGTATCAGGATTTTACCATGATGTTTGGCTTTCTAATTACCCTTTGACAAGTCACGCCATTTACGTTTGTCATACGAGGAGGTCGCAGCTAGTTTCCGGACCTACTCTTCGAGATCGGGGATCACATGGGGCATCCAAGAGACCGCTATGAACTAAGGTAACACCGCCATGCAAAACATAGTAAAAATGCCGCAAATTACTGGGGAGACAACTCCACTTACGGCCGAAGTTTCACTTTTCTAGGAACGACATTTTCTCCTCGACGATGATCTCGCTGGTCCTCACTCGAAAGAACATGGTCATCCATCCTCGGTCTCTATCTTCGTCATTGCTGGCAAAGAAAGACTTGGTTGACCGGCGTTGGAGTTTAATCAACCCTCGGAAAAGCTGAGGTCGGTACTGGCGGATTAAATGACTAAGGGTTAACTCGAGCCCCTCGGCCTTGCTGGAGAACTGGTGAAGCATGATTACTATTCGCCAAAAGGATGGGTGGATTTGACCAAGGGTGACTTGGTTTCTTATACAAAAATCAATCACAATTGAATCAAGGAGACCCAACGTGAAGGGATAAGTCTAAACACTTAGAAATCCCTCGACGTGAGTGGTAATGCTCACCTCGGGGGTGGGGATCTGTACCATGACCCCATCCCCCCAACCACAATCTTTTTTCATCGCATTGAGGTGTTTCTCTATTATCGAATATATATACCTCGAAGCATTCTCACATCGACCAAGAACATCAGGAGGATTTTCGATGGTGAAGTCTTTCTTTAAGGTGAAAGCGTCATGAATGATCTCGTGAACGCATGGTGCCTTACCGCCGGCTGGACGGGAAGAGGATGAGGAAGTTTCCTCTTTCTGATGAACGAATTTTGAAGTTCTCTCCATTATTTCTGGTTGAAAGAAGCGAAAAAGATGGTGTTTGATAACTTTTTGCACTAAGAGGGAGGAGAATCTAGTGGCGAAGGAGAAGAAGATGAAGAGAGGAGGAGGTCAGAGCAGTTGCAAAGAGGAAGTAAAGTTCTTAATGAGAAGAGGAACCCTACATTTATAGGAGGGCAGTGACGTTTCGGCGGCGTTAGTGACAGACCACCACTGGCACACATTTAATGTTTTGGGGAAGTGTACCGATCGGAGTTTCAGTCACCTTGAACGCTTACGTCACAGGATGATGTCATTATCAGGGACTCCGAAAATTCCAGGCTCAAATCGTTTCTTATAATTCTATCCTAAGAAACGCGGGACTATCTGTATACGATCGAAATCAGATGTGCCCGATTTCATGGATTCGAAGGGTCGCTTTGAATCTGAGTTCATAATGGACCAGGCAAGCCTAGTAGATCGAGCTCGATCTTGATGACACAATACAAGACTAGAAAGCCGAAGTGCACAATCAACACCAAGGCCGAGTATGACCTACCCCAAAATAATACCGTTATGGGCTTGTAATAGAATAAGCGAGATTCCCACAATGGTACAAAGATCAAGGTGTGAGTTCCAGAACGGATTTGTACGAATTCGCACTAGGCAGTTAGACAGCTGCACAATTAGATTCCTTACTAGAAATGGAAATGTACCTTATTTAGGACTCCCCTATTATATAAAGGGGATCCCCTTCGTTTGTAAACATAATTAATCATTGGTAAAGAATATAAAATCTTACTTTTTCACTCATCTCTCATCAGAATTGTTCCTTAGCTTTATTGTCCTTCGTTTACTATTCATATTATTGTACCTCGAGGCCCTCACAGCTCGAGGTCGAGGCTTGCTCGTACACTGGTTTGTTCTAGCTTGCTCACTTAACTTGTATGTTTGTCTTCTTATTTATCAATTAGTATTGGACTAAATCACGTATCTTTAAGACCTCAACACAAATTTAATTGTTACTTAGGTTTTAGGATAAACAATAGCGTAACGATCTGAACGACCGTTTTGAGCATTTGCATTCTCTTCAATTATTTAAAGTATCGAATAGAACCATATGATTTATTATGACTTGTGTGAATCGTCGGTTTTGGTTTTTCGGTGATTCGAAATTGATTTGGAAGAATGATTCTCAACTAGTAAGCTTTAAGTTGGAAGAGTTGACCAAGTTTGACTTTTGAGTGTTTGACCTGGAATCAGAGTTTTTATGGTTCCGTTAGGTCCGTATGGTGATTTTAGACTTGGGCGTATGCCTGAATTTGCATTTGAATATTTCTAGTAGGTTCCTCCATTATTTGGCGAAAGTTGGCAATTTGAAGGTTTGGAATGTTCATAAGTTTTACCGAGAGTTGAATTTGATGATACTAGATTCAAATTATTATTCTAGGAATTGAAAGAGCTTCATAATGTAATTTTGACTTATCTACAAAAGTTGAGGTCATTCCGAGTCTATTTAATATGATTCGGCGCGAGTTTTGGAAGTTGAAAGTTCAAAAGTTAATTAAATTCGATTTGAGGTACGATTCATGATTATGATGTTGTTATGCATGACTTACGTTGTGGGACTTTTTGGTATGTTCGAATGGGATCGGGTGAGTTTCGGCTAGGTTTGGGTTGTGTTGCACTAGTATTTGATGCTTCGACGTCGTTTTTTCAGGCATAAATGGTATCACATTAAGAAAATGAGCTCCGATTTCTGTTTGGATTTAAGAATTGGATATGTATCGTAATTATAGAGCCATAAGAAAAAGAATCATCGAATTTGGACATCATATGAGGAACTTATGGACGTTTTACTAGAATTTGGTTGTCAGATTTTTCAGATTAATTACGAAATTGCCAGTGCAATCTTATTTAAAAATCTACACTATTTCCAAATATTGGAACCAACATATCTCCTTCATTATAAGGTCAAATGGAGTGATTCAAAATTCTAACTTAACTGGAATTTTATGAGGAATCTATTAAAGGCAGCAAAAATGACTTTTACGATCATTTGACACAAGAAACGAGGAAGAATAGCTAGGCAGAAGAATATAATATCGATGGTTTGTTCATTTGGTCATATTATAAGGTAAAATTATGGGGTTTTATTTAAAAATTCATAAAGTAAATTTTTTAGTTTTGACCACCGATTCAGAGTCTGATTTGAGTAAAACTTGTATGGTTGGACTCGTAATTGAGTGGGTTGTCGGATTTTGTGAGTTTCGTCGGATTCTGAGGTGCAGGCCCTGGTTTTCTTTTTTGACTTTGGGCTTTTGATTAAAGATTCCACCTTCATCGATTAGGTTTATTTCCTTTTGTATTATTTGATGTTTTAGAGTTACTTTTGTCTAGTTTTGAGTCGTTTGGTATTAGGTACGCGCATAATGGTGTTTCTAGAGTATTGTTTGGCTTGCTCGTTACTGGAGTAGGCTTGTAAAAGGTAAGTAACACTTCTAAATTTGGTGCTCAGGGTATGAACCTTGAATATACGAGTTATGTGTTTGGTGTAGAGGTGACGAACATGCTAGATGACAGGCATGTGGGAATGCACCGTGTGAATTATGACTCGGTTGATTTTGTGGTACTATGTAGTTATCTAACTTGTTTCTATCTATGAAATTCCTACGTATTAGAGTAACTGAGTTGTGATCTATGTTAGAAATCATGTTTAGGCCACATGTTTATCCTGTTGGGATCCACTGAGGTCATATTTGCTGTTGAGTTATTTACTTAAATTACAATTACATACTCATTCATTTGCATATCAGATCTCAGTCTCTGTTATCATTTGTTGTCACATCATGTTATCATTGTTTGGGCTGTTTGGCATGAGATTTCTGAGCCCGAGAGACTAAAGAGATTGATGACTAAGCTGAGGGCGAGGGACTGATTGTGAGTGATATTGATGGGATCGGGCTTTACGCTGCAGCAAGTTTTATTGATTCATGATAGGATCGGGTTGCACGTCGTAAAAGGTTTTAATGATTCATCATGGGATCGAATTGCATGCCACAACCGATTTTATTGATGCATGATGGGATCGGGTTGCACACCACAGTGTCTTTTATTAGCGCTTGGGCAGGATCTGCTCATCTAGAATTTGACACACAAGCAGTGAGCGCAGGTACCTACACAGTGCGAGTGCCGAGTACTAGTGTTGAGTGATTGAGAGGTGCTGAGTGATTGAGCATGATGAGTGAGGTTGACTACTACGAGAGAATGAGCACATGCGTTTATCACTTTGGTTCATTATATTTGACATGCATACTTGGCATGTAGGCATCGAGATGCATTTCCTCATGTTGTACGGTACTGTGACATTCATCACTTCACATGCATATTAACATGTATGAATAGAGATGTACTTTCCTCATGCTATCTGATAGTGAAAATTTTTACCTATTGTTGAAAGTTTTTAGGGGAAAATCACTATTTTCTTATATACTCATATTTTGATGATTTCGGTGAAAGAGTTGGGTTTTACTGTTATCCTTGAAAAGCATACCTATTTTTCTGTAACTGTGAATGAGATGAGCATCATATCTTGAGTTATTACTTGTGTTGTTTTTATTATATCGTTATGGACTCTTGGCTATTGGTGTTGGACTCTGGCTATTGTCCAAACTCGTCTCTACTTTCAACCTCAGGTTAGGTTTGTTACTTATTGAGTACATGGAGTTGGTTGTACTCATACTACACTTCTGCACCTTGCGTGCAGATTTTAAATCTGATTTTGTTTTGTATGGCGGAAGCTGGAATTGAATATGTACATGCGTTCCAGTGGTAGCTTCCTAGTTCATGGTAGTTTTAGTTATGAAAATCTGTTTATGTAAATTTTAAGTAGATGATGTATTTATTTCATATCAGCGTTATAAACTCTAAATCTTAGAAGCTCGTGATTTGTACTACCAGTCCTTGGGAAGTTGTATAAAAGTTCAGTTATTTCATCATTTATTTTCTTAGTAAATCTCATTTGAATTGGATTGTTACTAATTGGATTACCTAGTCGTTGGGGTTAGGTGCCATCACTACTAGTTGGACTTTTGGGTCATGATAAGTTGGCATCAGAGCTCTAGGTTCATAGGTTCTACGAGTCATGAGAAAATCTTGTAGAGTCTTGCAGATCGGTATGATAACGTCCATACCTATCTTCGAGAGGCTACGTGGAATTTAGCATAAATTTCCCATCTTGTTTCCTTATCGTGCTATACTGATTCAGCTTGAAGCCTATCTTCTTATATTCCTTCCATTCACTTGTATCCGTATGTGAGCGTTGGGTATCAGATGTGCGTTGACAACTTGTGGATTCCATTGATGAGGTGCGAGAAGTATTTTTTGTGTTTTGGTGATGGGCCAGTCTAGAGGACTTGAGCCCAGATTTTGATCGCAACTTAAGCTCAGTAGTTTCAGTTGTGTGAGCATGTGCTTTTGGACTTCTATAACTAGTGTAGTCCCTATGAGTGGGATTGGTGGCTCGGTGAGTGGTGGATGGCTATATGATGAGTAGGATATGACTGCGAGAGTGTTCAGATGGTTTGAATGTGTTGGGAAGAGTTTGCTTGAGATGTGAGAAGGGACTATTGGGTGCTCGATTTCTGTGGATGTGATATACGGTCTGGAGTTACGGGGAATTTGAGGGATTCTTTTGTGTTATTTCATTTATGGAACAGAGCAGATTTTCATATCTTTTTGATGAGTTAAAACTCAGGAAGATTTAAGTGATTGTGTAGTAGTTGTGGCTGTGAAAGGGTATAGAGAGATGCCAGCTTGAGGCTAAGTAGGAGGGTTATCTCCGACGGGATGTTTTGAGGTTATATGATTCTTATGCTGATTGAGTGGAGTTTCTTCTAATAGTGGGTTATATGTGTTGCAATTTGAGTATGCATCGGTTGAGAAAGTTGACCTGACTCTCACGAGGATGAATGCGAGCTTAGTAGATGATTTGAGGTATTATATTGTTTGTGTTACATGATCTTATGAAAGATTTAGTTGAATCTCATTGCGATATTATGGCCGTAATAAAGTATGGGCATTGTGAGTTATTGAGTGTTTTGATCTATGACATTGAGCCAACTGTGGGAGTCTGGTATCGACGATTTGATTGCATGGTTATGTGTTGTATTGATTTTGGTCAGAGGCCTACTTGTGGATCCGTTATGACTTGCAGATGCTGGTTTTGAGGATGACTTAAGCAAAGAAATTTCTAGATGCATGATGTATTACACTTTTTGGATATATAGGAATCATGGAATGATTGAGTTGTTATTCGTGAAGGATGTAGTGCACATGGAATAGAGTTTTCCTGATTGCGTTAATGTAGGCATTGTCATTCTAATAGGGAATACGTCATTCAACCCGTTTGGGCGGTGCAATTAAGATTTGAGCAGAGTGGACGACTCTCGAGAAGGTTCTAATTGATTCAAGATTTGTATGTGGCAATTGAGAATTTTTCAAATTTGTATATGGCTAGAATCTGAGATACATTAGATGGTGTCGAGACTCGCGGTATTTCTATATCATTTTGGATTTGACATTTTAGTATCAGAAAGTTGAAGGAAACGACTTTAGACTCACATAAGGTCTCTTTAGAGTTGGAGTCTCGATTGTGGTACTTTTTGTGTGCTTAAGGTAGGGCTGTGTGATTTTATGCTAGGATCTCTTGTGGTGAGCTTTGGGCAAGGATCATGGTGTTGCAACAAGGAGAAGTGTCAACCTGAGGGTAATTCCGAAGGAACTCGGAGGAACAAGACAATTTAGTAGTAGGTTTGATCAGCAAGGTAATGGATATAATCTGTTCTTCAGTTACTTATGATGTCGTGAGTCTCTATAGGTTGTTTGTGGAAATACTCTTTGGTGTGGTGACATGCGGTGGCTTGGTTGAATTAGAGAGATTCAGTTTTGGTGGCTTGGTTATGTAAAAATGGGATTCGAAGTGTTCTCGATGATTTCTACCACAATTTGAGATGGATATTATGTACATGTATGAGGGGTATATTGCGTGTAGTGATTTTCTCCTAGATGGGATCAAGTGGACGATTTCTAAATGATCAGATATGTATTCTGATTGTGACTCAGATTTTGTTAATGAGATTATCGTACTTTTGAAATGATGGCGGGATAGATATGGCGCATCGCGTGAGATTGAGATTTGCATGTGCAAGGTAACAGTTCAATTTTGAAGGGAAGGTCATGAAATCTTACACAGCGCAGACGGTTTCCGATGTTTCGATGAATGCTATAACTACTTGGTAATGCTTGAGAAAGCTGCACATTTTAGAAGGCGCACCGTGCTTTGACTTACTGATGCCTCATTGGTATTGATTAAGGTACTCGTATGATCAACTGCTGATGTTCAGAATTTTCTATGCGACATGGAAGAATTATAGAAATATTTCTCGTGGGGATGTTTATGTATGAGAAACGTGTTAGTCATTCAAGTTGTTGATCGGCTATAGTGATTCATGTGTTCTATGGATTTGGAGACTGGGAGTTCTCAGAAGCAGATTGTTCCAGGTTTATGAACTGTGAAGATATGTCCAAAGTTAGATAGATGGTGGTATGTGTTATGGTTACATCATTGTGGACTTTTGAAGGCTATTTATCCATTTGCAAATGACCGGAGTTAACTTGGGGCCCATTGATAGGCCCAATGAGAATGTGTTTTCTACACCGGTGTTAGATTTGTTGACTTAGAACTATTTGTATTCGGTTAGAGTTGAGATTGTTAGTGTTCGAATATGTTATATGAGTTACTCTTCTATGCTATGAGGGGTTGTGATATATTTCTTATAAGCACACATGGTGTGGTTCTGTTTAGGCCGTGTAGCGGAATTCGAGCAAAATGTTTATTGGGGAATTCAATGATTGATTGTGCTTTGGTTATGGTCTTTTCGGGCCGTGGTATATTGTGTTATTCGCTTCTCCAAGGTTATGGTCATGAACTTCGTGTACTTGATGTCGAATTAAGTGTGATTGTTGATTTTGAGCATGGTGGCTTGAGGTATTTCATATGCACCATTATTCGAATTGGGTCATGCATCGCAACGATGTTATGCCAGTATATGATAATTTGTGCTTATTTCGTGTGTTATGTTTCCCCTTATGTGGTGGGCTGATAGCATTGCGCTTCATGGTATTATCTTGTTGAGCTTGCAGGACAGTTCTCTCATGTGAGTCATTTCCCATATTTGAGTACACTTGAATTATTTCTTATTAGTGCACAGATTGCACGGTTGTGGATTTAGGTTGTATTGGTGTGGCATGTCAATAGAATAGTTTTGTTTGATGAGATAAGGTCATTGGACCTAGAATGGATACTATAAGATTTTATTACAATATGTTTGGAAGAATAATATTGGAAGTCGGCTAAGAATTTGTCTTTGGTTCTTATCTTAAGAGAGAGAGCTCTATGACTTGTTGATCTGATTAATGGTTATGAGTTTATGGGTGTTTATTTCATCATCGGCAGTGTATGAAGGTTTTGGAACAAAATTTTATTTGATATGAGGTTTATTACCGTTAACAGGTTTGATTTCAGCAGTTACTGTGATCGAAAATTATTGCTACCAGTATATGAGTTATGTGGTATATTATGTGATTTCATCGTGGGTATGGTTATGGCTTGATACAGCTTGATCAGACTTATACAGTGTGTAGATTCGAGATTCAGATTTTGTAAAGAATTCCGGATGTTTGAAATTGGGTTTTAATGCTTACGGACTAAGGTTAGAGTAATGATCTTTAGTTATATTTTGTTGTCAGGCTTGCATGGATTAGAATGACGTAGGATTACACCCGGGTATGTGCATGGTAAGGTTACATGGCGATTTGATGGATTTGGAATGACTCTGGGCACGTTAAAGGACAAACATATATTTAAGTGGGGAGAATATAACGACCTAACCAGTCGTTTTGAGAATTTGCATTCCGTTCAATTGTTTGAAGTATTGAATAGCATCGTATGATGTGTTATGACTTGTGTAAATCGCAGATTTTGGTTTTCAGGTGATTCAGATTGATTTGGAAGAATGATTCTCAACTAGGAAGCTTTAGGTTGGAAGAGTTGACCAAGTTTGGCTTTTGAGTGTTTGACCTTGGATCGGAGTTTTGATGGTTCTTTTAAGCCCGGATAGTGATTTTGGGCTTGGGCGTATGCCGGGATTTTTATTTGGATAATTTTAGACGGTTTCGACACTAATTGGCAAAAGTTGGAAATTTGAAGGTTTGAATATTCATAAATTTGACCGAGAGTTGAGTTTGATGATATCAGGTTCGAATTGTTATTCCATAATTGGAATAGCTTTGTTATGACATTTGGGACTTATGTGCAAAATTTGAGGTCATTTCGAGTTGATTTGATATGGTTTGCACGAGTTTTGGAATTAGAAAGTTCAAAAGTTTATTAAGTTTGATTTGATGTTTCAACGTCGTTTGTTCAAGCATAAATGGTACCACATTAAGCAAATGAGCTCGAATTTCTGTTTTTATAGAAGCAATAGATCAATATCATAATTACAAAGCCATGACAAAAAAGAATCGTCGAATCTAGACATCGTATGAGGAATTTATGGTCATTTTAACGAGATTGGGTTGCCGGATTTTTCAGATTAATTACGATATTTCCACTGGGTTCGTATTTAAAAATTTGCACTATTTTCAAATATTGGAGTGATTAAAAAGCCTAACTTGACTGGAATTTCACAAAGAATCCATTGGAGGAAACAAAAGCGAGTTTCGAGATTGTTTGGCACAAGAAACAAGGCAAAACAACTGGATAGAAGCATATAATATCGAGGGTTTGTTCATTAGATCATATTTTGAGATGGGGAGCTCGGATTTGGGCGATTGTCACGAACCAAACTGGAGGTCCCTGACTGGCACCCTGTCCATACTTGCCGAGCACCAACGTACATTTAATCTAACCTTTCTTATTATCTATATGGGCCGACAAGATCAATATAAATGGTAGACATGAATCCTAAACAACCAACAATAAAAGATAATGACATGAACAAATATAAAATGGGTGACAAGGTTATCATGAATCTATATATAAGGTACGAGCCGACAAGTTACCATGAGAGACTACACAACAAAAATCGGTCGACAAGGCAATCCATACTATACATGAGTCGACACATGTCTATGAGCCTTTAAAGAAACATAAGTGCTTCAACATTGTCGGAACAAGGCCCCGACATACCCATAATGTCTATAACAAAAATGCATACCAAGACCACAGCAAGTCCGCAGAAAGGATCTCGCCAATAACCGCTGAACTGTGCAGCCTACTGTGGTGGGGGAGCTTCATCTACCTGTCTATCAGGACCTGCAACACGACATGAAGTGTCCACAAAATAAAAGGGACGTCAGTGTGAATAAACTACTAAGTATGTAAGGAAGGAAAACATAAGTAAGAACAGTAATGTAAACAGGGATAGGGAGTATACAACCTGTAACATCTAAGTGCCTATGAGGGCGACTAAGCTGAAATACGTGATACAAATACATACATACATACACACACACACACACACACACACATATATATATATATATATATATATATATATGTATGTATATGTATATGTATACACACACATACATATACATATACTTTCAAAAACATACGCCTCTGTGGGCATCATCATCATCACATCGTACCCGACAATAATAGGCTCGGTAAGAACATACCCGACCGTCATAAAGCTCGGTAGAATCGTATCCAATCACGTGGAGCTCGGTAAAACCCAAATGATCAGTGGTAGCACAATAGGTGTGGTACCACACCGACTATAGCGCGGCTTGGTAGATTAAGATAGGCACACCTATATCAAGCATGATGGACTCATTTGAATCACATGTTGAACCTTTCGAAAGGACATAAGGTTGGTAACCTCTATACACGTTATTAGGACTAACTCTTCATCATGGATCTTAAAAGAATCAAGAAGTACCAACACCATTGATAACATAAGAATAAGAGAAGTAACATCAACATCAATCGTTCCATAAGAAGGGAAACGATGTAAGTACTGCTATCTTCTAAGAGTTGAATATCTTTGGAAGCTCGTTCATTACATTATGTACAATCGGACTCATAAAAAATAAGGAAAGGGATAGCCTCACATACCGTGTATATACTTCCCAACCTCAAACTATGCAAATGTCACGACTCCTTAGTCTACAATAAGAGAATTGACACTATCGTTATCGTTTAAGCATCATAACAATTATGTATCGACCGCAACCTATTTTTCGATGAAACAGGCAGCACCTACCCTATTTATATAACTTCCCAAAATTTAAAAAAATCACCAAACGTCCCAAAAAACATCAATAATAATCATATCGAGCCTCCCAAAATAGTCCACCAACCAACAACATTACTAACATGCCTTTCGATATATAACTCACAAGTTCTAGCTTTAACGACATAAAATCATCTTGGACAATCTTAATACATGTATATTAAGAGGTTAATTACCTTTAAACATATATAAAAACTCCAATTTGACCTTAATTTCCCACGAAATATCATCAATGCTGCCACAAGAACAAGGAATTGAAACTAGCAATCAATTCGGGCTTTTCGGCACTAGAATCACTTTGGAAGACTTGAAATCGCCTAGGGATGATATTAAAAAATTGAGAGAGTATTTTAGAGTACTTAAATCACATAAAACAACCTCCTACACGAGATGGAATCACCCAAAATCATCATCAACAACAAGAAGAACAAGAACTTATTAGCGTGACTGGATTCACGACACTTGATTTGTGTTGTTTGCCCTTTTTTGGGTCTTGCATCATGAGAGAACCTTGAAAGAGTTTTTTTAGGTGTATAGGGTCTGAAAATACTGACAAATACTGAGTTAAAACGGAGTTTGGGCGTCTTATATATATCAATATATCTCAACCACCAATGTGGTTCACATAGAGAGTTGTTTGGCAGTCTTGCAAAAACACGAATATCTCTCTACTCCAATAACGTATAGACAAATGGTTTAATGCGTTGAAAACTATATTCATAGATCTTCAATATGGTGGGTAGACCACCACATAATTCCAACTAAGTTGGGATAAAAGTGTAGTAACATTTACAGTTTAAGTAAAACTATTAACACAAGTTGCAACAATTTTTGTCGACTTTTGTTTCATAACCCGTTTGACTTCATCACTTATGATACATATATTATATGATTCAAATACCTTAAAATACGATCATTTGAACATCGCTTCGAAGTCGGATTTGAGTGAAACTAATATGGCTGGACTCGTGATTGAATGGGTTTTCAGATTTTATGAGTTTCGTCGGATTACGAGGTGCAGGCCCGGGTTTGAATTTTTAATTGACTTTGGGCTTTTGATTAAAGATTCCACCTATAGATTTTGGGTTTGTTTTATTTGGAATTATTTGATATTTATGAGTTACTTTGGATAGTTTTGAGCTGTTCGGAGGTCGATACGTACGGGATGGAGTTTCTAGAGAATTGTTTTTCTTGCTCTATGTTGGATTCAGTTTGTTCAAGGTAAGTAACACTTATAAAATTGGTGCTGAGAGTATGAAACATGAATATACCTGTTATGTATTTGCTGTGGGTGTGGCACACATTCTAGGTGATGGGTGTGAGGGCGTAAACTGTGTGAATTTGGCTCGGTTGATTCTCTGGTATTGTGTAGTTATCTAGTTTGTATTTATCCGTGAAGTTCCTATGTGTTAGAGTAATTGAGGTGTGATCTATGTTAGAAATCATGTTTAGGGACCCACTAAGGTCATTTATTTTGTTGAGTTATTTGCTTAAATTGTAATTATATACTCAGTCATAAGCATTCATTTGCATATCATATCTGAGTGTCTGTTATCATTTGTTGTCATATCATGTTATCATTGTTTGGCCTGATTGGCATGAGATTTGTCAGCCCGAGAGACTGGGGATATTGATTACTGAGCTGAGGCCGAGATCCTGATTGTGAGTGATATTGATGGGATTGGGTTACACGCCGCAACAAGTTTTATGGATTCATGATAAAATCGCATTGCACGCCGCAACGAGTTAAATTGTTTCATGATGGGATCGGGCTGCGTGTCGCAGCAAAATTTGTTAGTGCTTGGGAAGGATCTACACCTCCGGAGTCTGACATACCAGCATTAAGCGCTGGTACCTACTGAGTGCGAGTGCTTAGTGATTGGGAGTTTGTGAGTGATTGAGCATGTTGAGTGAGGTTGACTATTCCGAGAGAATGAGCACATGAGTTTATCACTATAGTGCATTACATTTGACATGCATATTTGGGATGTAGGAATAGAGATGCATTTCCTCATGTTGTACAGTACTGTGACATTCATGACTTCACGTGCACTTTGGCATGTAGGCATAGAGATGTACTTTCTTCATGTTATCTTATAATGAAACATCTTATCTGTTGGTTAAAGTTTTTTGGGGAAAAATCATAATTTTCTGATATACTTATATTTTGGTGATTTCGGTAAAAGAATTGAGTTTTACTGTTATCCTTGAAAAGCATGCCTATTTTTCTGTATTTGTGAACGAGCTGAGCATCATATCTTGAGTTATTACTTGTGCTGCTTTTATTATATCGTTACGAATTGTTCTTGGCTATTGGTTTTGTACTCTGACCGTTGTCCAAACTCGTCTTTGCTTTCAACCTTAGGTTATGTTTGTTACTTATTGAGTACATGAGGTCGGTTGTACTCATACTACACTTCTGCACCTTGCGTGCAGATTTTGGATCTGATGTTGCTGTGTATGGGGGAAGCTGGCATTGAAGATGTACCTGCGTTCCGGGTGTAGCTGCCTCTAGTTCATCGTAGTTTTATTTATAAAAATCTGTTTTTGTACATTTTAAACAGATAATTATTTATTTCATATCAGTTTTGTAAACTCTAAATCATAGAAGATCATGATTTGTACTACCAGTCCTTGGGAAGTTATATAAAAGTTCATTTATTTCATCATTTATTTTCTCAGTGAATCTTATTTGAATTAAATAATTACTAATTGACTTATCTAGCAATTGGAGTTAGGTGTCATCACAGCTAGTTTAACTTTTGGTCCTAAAACCCACTAGCCTGTCCACCGGTACCAAGAGCTGAATCTTCAATAATGTAGAAAAAAGAGAAACACGGAGCGTGCTTTTTCATAATCAGTACGCGTCGTAGACTGTCCGCAAAAAGGCAAGATGTGCCTCACACCTAATGAAGATACTGATGAACCTACATTGTGTCTATTATTACAAGTAACATAAAAAAATTCCATATAATAGTAATTATTATACAATTGCCAGGACACCATTTCAGCCCCTATTCCATATACAAGACTCGTGTAATTTACTACCACATGTCGCTGGCCTTTCTGTAAGCACAAAAAGAACCCAAAAATTGACTCGAACTCCTTCCTCCATCCCTTCTCCACTCTAAAATCATCACCCTAAACTACTACGTTATAGGTTAACCTAAAATTATCTACAAATTGTCAATATCATAGATTAATGCCTAATTCAAAAAAGTTTATTAAGAAAGAAAGTAGAGGCAAAAGAATTAAGAACATACAGAAATATATATTTATAAAAATGATAAATCTATATATAACAGTAAAAGAAAAACACATTAGAATCTCACTTTGACATCGGATAAAATCACGACTCAAAGTTATTGCAATTGTAGAGTATAAATATATACAACAAAAAAACAAATATCAAAATTTTTATGTATTAATTTGAAAAAAATCACTACTTCAACTTATACAACATAAGCCTAAAGATGACAAAATCAAAGACCTTTAATGAGAATTGTGAAATAAACTTTACTTTGATCTTCACCTCATTATTTGAGTCCTCTTAAACATTGTTCTTAAGATTCACACATGTATGGAATATCTTTGTGAATTTACCTTACACAAGAAACAAATAATAGAAATTATACCATATCTTAGTATGATTTTTCATTTCCACTACAACCTTTGACATAAAGATAGATCAAACCATTATAAGCAAAATATAAAGTTAGTGTCAATCATATTTGTTCAAAACATAGAAGTCCTTATGTAACGGTCCGACCGTTCATTTTAAGCATTTGCACTTCGCTCGGTAGTTTACGGGCATGAATAGCTCCATATAATGTATTATGACTTATGTGAGTCATTGATTTTGGGTTTCAGGTTATTCAAAGTCGGTATGGAAGAATAAATTTCATTGTTGAAACTTTGAGTTGAATGAGTTGACCGAGTTTGACTTTTTTGTAAATTTCACCCCGAAACGGGGTTTTGATGGTTTCGGTAGGTTCGGATGGTGATTCTAGACTCGGGCGTATGCTTAGATTTTTATTTGGATATTTCTAGAAGGTTTCAACACAAATTGGCAAAAATTGAAAATTTGAAGGTTTGGAAAGTTCATAAGTTTGAGTGAAAGTTGAATTTTAGGATATTAGATTCAGATTGTGATTCCAGAAATCTAAATAGCTTTGTTATGTCATTTGGGACTCGTGTGCAAAATTTGGATTCATTCGAGGATGATTTGATATGTTTCCGGGCGAGTTTTGGAAATTGAAAGTTCAAAGTTCATAGATTTTGATTTGAGGTGTGAATTGTCTTTTGGATGTTGTTATGTGTGATTTGAGGCCTGGAGTAGGTCCGGGTTATGTTATTGGACTTTTCGGTATATTCGGACGGGGTCCCGAGTGGCTTGGGTGAGTTGACGAGGTCGAGATCATTTCATCGCATTTTAGATGTTTGCTAAGCTGTTGGTTCCGGTGTTCCGTAGAAGTGACAAAGGCCTCGCAGTGGCGAGGTGAGTGCTGAGTGAGGATGACCGCAAAAGCGGAGATTTGGGGGCAGGTGCGAGGTGATAGAGCGCAGGAGCGAGGTTCTTCGCAGGTGCGAATGGTGGCTTGCACCTGCAATGTCGCACAAGCGGATATGTTGTCTGCAGGTGTCGAGGGTCGAGGCCTCAACTGATTCCGCAGAAGCGGAGGTTATGTCACAGAAGCGGCTAATGTGTCGCATGTGCGAAAATGCTGGCAAAAGCTATAAATCAAGGGTCTTGGTCTTTTCTTCATATATTAAGATGTGGGACTCGGATTGAAGCGATTTTTGGAGAAAATTTCACCATATGAATGGGGGTAAGTGTTCTTTATTCGGTTTTAGTTATATTTCATGAATATATCTTCATTTTTAGCAATTGGTTGATGAATTTAAAGAGAAATTTGGGGGGGTTTGGCCTAAAGTTTCATAATATGAATTTATGAGTTTTGAACATCGAATTGGAGTCGGATATGAGTGATCTAGTATTGTTGGACTCGTAATTTAATGGGTTTTCAAATTTTGTTAGTTTTGTTGGGTTTTGAGGCGCGGGCCTGGGTGTGATCTTTTGCCGGTTTTGGGTTTTGATTGAGGATTCGATGTTTATCATTTGAAATTGTTCCCTGGGTTGTATTTGATATATTTGAGTTGCTTTTGGCTAGTTTTGAGCCGTTCAGAGGTCGCTACGCACGTGATGACACCTTTGGATGATCGCTTGACTTGCTCGGCACTGGTATTAGTTTGTTCGAGGTAAGTAACTCTTCTAAACTTAGTGCTGAGGGTATGAAACCCCGTAATACGTTTAATGTGATTGGTATTGAGATGACGCACATGCTGGGTGACGGGCGTGTGGGCGTGCACCATGTGAATTGGGACTCTGTTGCTTCCCTGACACTGTATAGTGGTCCTACATTGCTTATATCCGTGTTTCCACCATGTTATAAAGTAGTTAAGATGTCAATCATGCTAATCCTCCTAAGCACTTTAACATATCACATGATAAACTTTAAGCGCATAATTTCCCAATCCACTTTAATTTCACAACTTCAATCACTCCCAACAATGTTCCCTTTTTCTTTAAGCACTACTTTAAATTATATCCCACTAGCAAGAACAAGACAACAATCTATTCACCTATATTTTTTTCTTCTTCAATTTCCACTAGTGGTGTATTATTTTACAAAACAAATGCACATTTTCTTTCCTTCATTGGTTCCACTCGTAAGCCACCCCCATAGTTAGTCCCTTCTTACTTCTTTAGCGCCCATCTCAAAATTAAAGTGTTTTAAGAGGTAAAAGGATCAAAATAACGTCAATTAAGAATAAAAAGGGTATAGTCTTGTAATGTGGGTGCCAAATAAAAGTCTATAGGCTCAAACGGGTTAACTAGGATGAATTTAATTTGTGATAGAGATAGCTCTTGAGAAGATCAAAAAAATCCTAAAATAATTTTTCAAATCGAGCATCACCTCAAATTTTGCTTCAACTCACATACCGGGCTAGTTCTAGACACAAGTACAATACATAGACTACACAAAAACCTCAACACACATGAACATGACTCACTAAGGACAGTCTCATTCCGACTCCCAAACTAATGCAAGTATCACGGAACCACAAGATATTAAGCATTAAGCACAGAATCAACATAAGTCAAGAAGATGAGCATAACCGTCACAAAACATACTATCCAAATAACGAAGGCATCATAAGCACTTTTAGCACATAGGGAAGATACTATGCATGCCAAAACCTAAATATGCTACTATCAAATACGTCAAGGGCTCCTAGGAATCTCATATTTCTTCCTCCATTTATTCGCTGAATTCTAATCTACTCTAATAATAAACAAAATAAAAGAATAAACTACTACCCGGTTCAAACTACATCCCATGAAAAAGAATCGAGGCACAAAGAAAAATCACAGGGGATTATTACTACCAAAAGAAAGCTAAACGACATGTTTTAGATTTTTGTTTAGACTTTAATCCCTCAAGAAAATTGTCTAGGAGATCCATCATCGGGAAAAGTTCAATTATTTTACCTTTTTCGATTTTTTTTAATATTTCATAGCTACTAAAATACTACACAACTACGAAAACAAAAATAAGAAGTTAACATTTTTCAGACGTACTAGTACTAATTATCTAGAGAATTCTCCCACCTCACACTTAAAAGAGTGCAGTGTCTCCAATGCATAAATTAAGCAAAACAATAATAAGGGTGGACAAGAAACTCCCTGAAAGGCCAAAGGCCGAAGAAATTGCGGCCCACAGGATACTCAGACTTCTCACAGGTATGGTCCTTAGTGTGGGCACCTCACAGTAGTTCCAACCATCAGGCTCGCTTTTGCACTCTTTCAATGGCGTTGCTTCCTATGCTTATAATCCTACAAACCAAAAAACAGACACTATAACAATAATAATATAAAAATAAAAATAAAAGAAAGCAGTAAAGTCGGGTTGCCTCCTAACAAGCGCCTGATTTAATGTCGCGGCACGACTTGAACCACTTTTTTCCCCACCTCGAACTTATGAATTATACCCTAAAATGGCATCCATTCTGTGTCTATGCTCTAGTGGTGGAGCTATAAGTATAACCGGGCCAAGTAATAAATTTTCCACTCTACACTTCTTGGCCTTTAGATGAGGAATGTAATTTTTACCTTTTGGCACAATAAATTCCAGAATATAAGCACCATTTTCCTCGTCCGTTGGCTCCTCCAATGGCTCAGATAACTCGATTTCTATGTCTTTATCCGAACACAATGTTGAAAAATGGATGGAATGAGGACCAATGCGCTCCAACTCTAGAACTGCTTCACAATTTATATATTCATATGTACACACATTAGAGTCTTCAAATATAATATTATCTACTTCCTCACATGACTTTGGAGTGCTTTCCTCAAAATGGAGATAATCAATAAAAATACGGTCTAATGCTTGGTATTCTCGTTTCAGCTCCTCAATTTGGTCTAGAAGATTTTTTTCAGTTTCACACAACTCATCATTAATTTGTTTGGCACTGAACACATCAACTTTTGCAATCAATTATGAATCCAAGTTGATCAAATCCAAGCCAAACTTGTCAATTTCTTGTGCAAGATCAACTCTCTCCTTCGACCAATCATTCACCAATTTTGTTAGAAAATAACGCCGTTCCTCATATTCTCTTAATCGTGAATATCCGTCCCAATACCAACCCTTACTCCAATAATCAAATTCAAACCTCCCAAAGTTTAGGTCATGACAAGCCCAAAAAGACGGGCCATAAAATTCTACCGCAAACCAAGCGTCTTCATCAATAACCTTACCTCCAGATATTTCATCCCCAGATGTCATGTTAGGAGAACTTTTTTTCTTTTTGGTAATGTTTTTAGGAGAAATATGAACACACTAAGAGAAAAATCAAATTTTTCTAAAAATAAAAATATTTACAAAAAGAGAAAAATAAGAAAAACCTGTAAAGATAAAAGTAAAAGTCCAATAAGAAATATAACTAAATAAGAAAATTTAAAATTTGAACAGAAATCAATTCATAGCTAAACTTAGATAAATGATCAATAACTATGTCCCTAGCAACGACACCAAAAACTTGTTGGTTCCCCAAGTACATGCAAGTATCCGTGGCTATCAAGTAATAAAGTGACTCGAAAGTCGGATATCGAACCCCCAAAGACAGAGATTAACCGTTAGCTAAGCAAACTAAAATTAATTTACTGTCCAAGATGATCAAAAGTTTAACTTTTCTATTATAACTACTACTGCAAAATTTATACACGTAACCAAGGGAGATATACATTCAGAGTTGTTGTCATTTATCAATCCTATTGAGTTCGTAATTACACCATTTAATCCAAATTATCTATGATTGATAGTTGATCAAATCGTTTATATAAATAGCATGTTCCCACAATACTATTCGTCTATCAAGAATTTATCATACCTATATTCCTATGGTCTTGAATCTATCATGAACAAATATAATACGGTATTCAACTAAGCAAGATTGTTAGATTATTCCTATCCTAACCGTGAAATCTTTTCCCGAGCCACGGGTGCAGAAACAAGCTCTCTCCAGTTCTACTCTAATCGAAACACGGATTTCCCAAGCATATCATAGATAGTAAATAGAACTCAACTGCTGGCCAAATAATTAAGCAATTATGCATATAATTAGAGAAACAACCAAAGAGGATAACTCGAATTAACGATAATGTAATTAATAGACATGTTTTGCTACCATGTTTATGTGGAGCTAAACTTCACGTTCTAGGTTTGTGGTTTTCATGAATCAAGAAAAATTAAAGGTTACTAAGTTTGATGGAAGAAAGATGAATTCTGTCCTCCACGACGGCTCCGTGCTCTCCCTCGGTCCAATCTCAAGTCTAAAGTCGGTCCCCTTCAAAATTGGTATTTAATGACTATTTCAATGTGTAGGGAAAAAAAGCCTAATGAAATAACCAATTCCAAAACCAAATACGAGACAAAATAGGATTTTAAAATTCGAATCACGCTCGCCATGGGCCGTGGCTCGCAAGGCAAAACGCGCAGAAGCTCTCTCGTTGCAGACCTGGCGTCACTGCCTTTAATGCGAGGAAATTGGCTCGCGTCGCCAGCTTCTTTGCTTCGCTTCTCATTTTACCTAACTCTTCCATTCTTGGCATTAGCTTCTCTTCTTTTATCAATTCTTTTTTTGTCTTTTTCTTTGTTTCTTTCTTTGTCATCAATAATTATTTCATCATTAGATAATCATAAGCCCATTGTTTCAGTGCATGAAATTCACTTTAAATATTTACTTTGCTCCAATTTCATCTTCAATGTAATTACACATAATATAAACTCAATTAAGCACCAATATAGTACAATTTAACATTACGCACCTAAATGTAAGGTAAGTAATGCACTAAAAATATACAATTATAGCCAAACATCAAAGGACAACGAAATGTTAAGGGAATTTGTATCTCGGTTCCAGATGGAACGCATGGACCTACCCCCGGTCACCGATGATTGGGTTGTTCAAACCTTTACTCAAGGTTTGAACGAATGAAAGCCAGTAGTTCAAAACAGCTAAAACAGAATTTAATTGAATATCCAGCGGTGACCTAGGCCGACGTGCATAATCGGTACCAATCAAAGATCAAGATCGAGGATGATTAGTTGGGGACCCCTTTCTGTTCCGTTTATCAAAACAGGCCCGTCGACAAAATTCAATGGGATATCAATAGAAGACCTCGATCGAATAAAGACCGGTACCATCCATTCGTCGCATATCTTAGAAACATCGGCCTAGGGCGTAACCCCGTCCGAAATGATTCAGGACAGAGCTCCCGAGGGCTCATGAGTAAGAGTGTCTTCGATAAATATGTCGAACCCACAGAAGCACCACGATGACCATATTACAAATTTAGCATCGATGCATCAGGTATCATATCAGCCATTGGACGGATCAAGGATACTAGATGGCCAAGGCCTCTACAAACCGATACAGCCCAAAGAAACCCTAACCAAATATTCAAATATTATGGTACCCATGGTCATAGAACTGTAGAATGCAGACAACTAAGGAAGGACGTGGCCCGTCTATTCAACAAGAGTCACCTTCGAGAATTCTTGGGCGACCGAACTAAAAATCACTTCAGAGACAGGGATGCAAACAGGAAAAACGAACAGGAATAACCACATCAAGTGAATCACATGATCGTTGGGTGGGGGTCAATATTCCACAAGGGCCTGTGTTGAAACGCACTATGGTCTCGATCACCAGGGAAAAACAAACTTGTGACTATTTCTCGGAGGGCACCTTATCGTTCAATGAGAGGAAGTAGGGGGATCTCACAACCTAACAATGATGCATTGGTGATTTCTACTTTTATGAATAAAATTCAACTTAAACGTGTTTTAGTTGATCCAGAAAGCTCAACCAATATTATTTGATCGAGGTTCATGGAGCAGCTCGACCTACAGGATCAGATCATGCCTACAACTCTGGTTCTCAATGTCTTAAACATGGCGAGTGAGACTAGTAAGGGTGAAATCATCTTGCCAGTAAACGTAGCTGGTACCATTCAAGAAACAAAATTTCATGTGATCGAGGGTGACATGAGATACAACGCCCTTCTCGGGAGACCCTATATTCATAACATGAGGGCGGTCCCTTCAACTCTTCACCAAGTTCTCAAGTTCCCAATACCGGATGAGTAAAAACAGTGTACGGGGAGCAGCATGCCGCCAAAGAGATATTTACGGTCGATGAAGTGATACCGGTATCAACACTCTCATCAACAAAGGTGTCGGAGTCCAAAGACAAGCATGAAGCTAAATAGCAACCACATGCACAAGCCTCGACTCAGTCGAAAAAGCAGGGTATTAACTAGGACGATGACTACTGGATCCCTCGATTCTTTATAATTCTCGAGGATTTTAACGCCACCAAATCAATAGTCGAAGAGCTGGAACAAGTCATTCTAGTCTAATACCTGCCCGAACGAAAGATATGACAGAGATCCCACTGGAGATCACTACACATCGACTAAGCTTTGACCAGAAGTTCCGCCCAGTAAATTAAAAAAGAAGGCCCCAGTCTGAGGTAAAGCAAGCATTCATCAAGGAAGAGGAAACAAATCTTCTCAAAATAGGATCCATTGGGGAAGTAAAATATCCCGAATGGTTAGCAAACATAGTGGTAGTCCCTAAGAAGGGAAAATAAACTTATAATGTGTGTAGACAATAAGGATTTAAACAAGGCATGCCATAAAGATTCCTTTCTTTTGCCGAATATCGATTGCATGATCGATGCCACGGTCGGTCACGAGATCCTTAGCTTTCTAGATGACTACTCGGGGTACAATCAAATACAAATGAACCCAGAGGATTAGGAAAAGACTTTGTTCATCACTAAGTACGGCACCTACTTTATAACGTAATGTCATTTGGACTAAACAATGCCAGTGCTACTTATCAACGCCTAGTAAATCGAATGTACAAAGAATAAATAGGAAAATCGATGGAAGTTTATATTGATGACATGCTAGTTAAGTCCCTGCGCTCAGAGGACCATTTGAAACATTTGCACGAGACCTTCGACATACTAAGAAAGTATAACATGAAACTCAACCCGGAGAAGTACACATTTGGGGTATGCTCGGGAAAGTTCCTCAACTTCATGGTATCATATCGGGGCATCAAGATCAACCCCGATCAAATCAAGGCCATCAAAGATATCACGGTCGTGGATAATGTTAAGGCTGTCAACGGTTAACAGGGGCATAGCCGCCCTAGGCCAATTCATTTTCGAGGTCTTCAGATAGAAGTCGCCGGTTCTTCTCACTGTTTAAAAAGAAGAACAAATTTGCATGGACCCCAGAATTCCAACAAGCATTAGAAGAAATAACCGCCACTATTTCATACTCCGAAAGCAGACGAGCAACTCTACTTATACGTAGGAGTCTCGAAAATCGCAGTAAGTGGGGTCCTAGTTCGAGAAGAGCAAGGTACGCAATTTCCTATTTACTATGTTAGTCGAACCTTAGGTGAAGCCGAGACCCGGTACCCACACATAGAAAAATTAGCGCTTGCTCTAATAAGGGCCTCTAGGAAATTAAAACCATATTTTCAATGTCACCCAATTTGTGTGGTGAGTACCTATCCCCTTCGCAATATTTTGCATAGCCCAAACTCTCGAGCCGATTGGCCAAATGGGCTATCGAGATCAGTGGGTACGATATCGAGTATCAACCCTGAGCGGCCATCAAGTCTCAAATATTGGCAGACTTTACGCCTGCCCTCGAGGTCGAAAAGGAACTATTATTAAAACTGGGTACATCATCGGGGGTGTGGAACCTCTTCAGTGATGACTCTTCAATGTGAAGGGGCCCGGTCTAGGCATCATTTTGAAGCCACCCATGGGTAATACAATTATACAATCTATCAAAACTTCCAAGTTAACTAACAATGAGGCCGAGTATGAGTCCATGATTGCAGGTCTCGAGCTAGCTAAGAGTTTGAAGGAGTGGTCATTGAGGCCAAATGTGACTCCCTACTTGTGGTAAACCAAGTCAACAGAAGAAGAGGTATTTGGATAAACTACAGGTGACTTTACATTGATTTAAAGAATGGACCCTACAACACGTACCTCAGGAAATAAATAGCGAGGCCGAAGCCCTTGCAGGTTTGGGGTCATCGGTTGAAGATGACGAATTTATCTCGGGGACTGTCGTACAACCTTCGAGGTCAGTAATCGAAGAAGGCCACGCCAAAATAAACTCCATAAGTCTGACTTGGGATTGGAGGAATTAGTATATTGGATACCTAAAGAGCGGGAAGCTTCCATCAGATCCCAAGGAATCGAGGACTCTACGCACGAAGGCCGCACGGTTCACATTGGCCGAGGATGTAACACTTTATAGGAGAATGTCGATGGACCATTGGAGATATGTTTGGGACCAGGAGACACCGACTACGTCCTACGGGAAATTCACAAAGGCACTTGCGGAAACCATTCTGGTGTCGAGTCATTAGTTCACAAAGTCATCAGAGCAGGATATTATTGGCCTATATGGAAAAGGATACAAAAGAATTTGTTCGGAAATGAGAAAAATCTCAAAGGTATGCGCCGATGATCCACCAACTCGGGGAGCAACTCCACTCTGTCTTATCCCCATGGTCGTTCATTAAATGGGGAATGGACATCGCCAACCCTCTCCCATCTGTTCCAGGTAAGGCTCGATTCATTTTGCTTATGACTGACTATATTTTCAAGTGGGTTGAAGCACATGCTTTCAAAAAGGTCAGAAAAAAAGAAGTCATAGACTTCATTTGGGACCACATTATATGCCGATTCAGGATGCCTGCCGAGATCGTATGCAACAACGGGAAGCAATTCATCGGCAGCAAATTGACAAAATTTCTCGAAAACCACAAGATTAGAAGGATTTTGTCAACGTCATATCATCCCAGTAGGAATGGACAAGCCGAATCACCAAACAGGATCATCATTCAAAATCTAAAGAAAAGATTGGCCGAGACTAATGTAAAATGGAGAGAAATACTGCCCGAGGTCCTTTAGGCGTACCGCACAACATCGAAATCCAGTACAGGAGCAACATCGTTCTGTTTAGTCTACGGTGTCGAAGCTCTGATCCCGTTCGAAGTTAGGTAACCTAGCTGTTACGACCCAATTTACCCTAAAAAGGTATCGTGACGGTACCTAGTCTCTACGACTAGGTAGGCCTAATTAGCGGATAAAAAATTAATTAAAAGTACGATAAATAAAGAAGTTAAGGACATAGAAATATGAATAATCATAATGATGTCGCTCGGCTCGTACAAAAATATAACTCCCAAAGATCTGTATTGCCACAATATAGTCACATGCTTCTACACTAGTGTAGCTCTACACAAAACTGGAAAGTACATAGGAAAATCTCTATAATATAGAAATGAAGGTGACTCGGAGGATTCTGCGGATGCAGCAAAAATACCTTGCGGTCTCCTGGTAACAGCTGCAACAACTAGCCACGCGACTGATAACTCGTACCTGTATCTGCACATGAAAAACATGTGCACGAAAGGGCATGAGTACACCACATTTAGTACCCAGTAAGTGCCAAGCCTAACCTCAGCCAAGTAGTGACGAGGTCAGGTCAAGGCTCTACTGGATTTTTATATAAATCAATTTAAAACAGTACAAAACATAAGTAATGGCTACAGTAAGAAGTTAAAGAAAATAATCTAAAGTTTTACAGTAAAGGGAGTCCTCGGTTGAACACAATGTATCACAAAGTGGAATCTCCCGGGATACCATCCCGTTGTTCCAAATGATTATGCAGTACAGGGGGATCTCCCGAAATACGTCCGTAGTCCCAAAATAAATATGAAGTACATAGGGATCTCCCGGAATACATCTGTAATCCCAATTTATATATGCAGTACATGGGGATCTCCCGGAATACGTCCGTAGTCCCAATTTAAATATGCGATACAAGATGAATGCTAGGAATACCATCAATTTATACAGTTCATCTAATCACACATAAGGAAAACAGTAACCTAACTAAGCATGGCGCACAAAGTATCAAGTAGAAAATTAGACACGTAGGCATGCCTTTCTAATCTAAGCTAAGCAGTTTAACACGTTAAAGCAATGTAATAGGAGAAAGACAATTTTATAATTTTTTGAAGGAAAATGGGATTTTTGCAATAATGTATCGTGTACGTACTCGTCACCTCACGTACACGGCACCCACATAACAATAAATGTTAAAATAACCTAAGGGGAGGTCCCCAACACAGAGTTAGGCAAGCCATTTACCTCGACTGCTCAAATCAACTCGAAATCACGTTCTTTCCACGAGTATACAACTCGGAATGGCCCGAATCTATTCAAATAAATTATATAATGTAAATATCACTACAAGCAACTAGTTCGACTAATCAATTCGAAGCTAAAGCGCGAAATAAGGAAAATTGCCCAAAAAGTTCCCTGGGCCCACGTCTCGGAATCGGGTAAAAATCACAAATTTCGAACACCCATTTTCTCACAAGTTTAACCATACCAAATTTACTCAAATTCGATGCCAAAATATCGATCAAAACCCAAAAATTTGACCTAGGAACTTCTCCCAGATTTTCCAAATTTTCACCCCAAATTTCAAAATTCGATGATAAAATTAAGCATAGATTAGCGGGAAATAGTCAAAACCGAGTAAGAATCACTTACCCTAAATAACCAATTGAAAATCCCTCCAAGAATCGCCTAATCCCGAGCTCTCAACTTCAATTTGTGAAAGAAATGACTTAACCCTCATTTTTGGGTGTTTTAAAATCGTCCCAGATGTGCCTTAACTGCGATCGTGTAAGCCCAGACGCGATCGCGAAGAACAAAAACATGCACATCAGATTTTACACTACGCGAACGCGTTACTCCCTATGCGAACACGATACACATATGACCAGACCCTACGCATTTGCGGCTGAGTGAAGGGCATTATCTCGACCCTTTGCTGCCTCGCTTCTTCTTCGCGAAAGCGGCCTAGACCACGTGTTCACGATTCAACACCTTTCCATACCTATGCGTTCGCATTCACCTTCATGCGAACGCGAAGAAAAAATCCCCTATCCCAGATTAGCCTACGCAATCGCGACTCCCCTCACGAGATCGCATATAAGGAAACCAGCACCAGCAAAATCTGATATCTTTTTGAAGTGCAAAAATTAGCCCGTTGAGCATCTGAAACACCCCCGAGGCCCCCATGAACTCAACCAAACCTACCAACCAGTCCTATAACCTCATTCGAACTTAGTCGAGCCTTCAAACCACATCACATAACACCAAAAACAAGAATTACACATGAATTCAAGCCTAAGAACTTAGCATTTTTTCAAATCCACAAACAATAACGAAACACGTCAAAACTAGTCCGAATGGCCTTAAATTTGACACACGGGTCACGCATGACACTAAGAACCTACAACCACTTCTGTAATTCAATTCCGATCCCTATATCAAAATTTCACCTATCAGCCGAAATCGCCGAAAATCTAACTTTTGCCTATTCAAGACTAAATCTACTACAGACCTCGAAAGCACATTCTATACGCGCTCATAACCCCAAAATCACTCAACGGAGCTAACGAAGTCAGCGAATCTATGTGTCCCAGCACTCCCCGAATTCCATAACTAATCACTCCGGCAAGTCCCAATAAAAGAAAAAAATGTGGGGAAAACAGTTATTAGGGGTTTGAGGCTCAAACTCTCAAAACAACCGGCCGGGTCGTTACATTCTCCACCGCTCAAAAAATTGTTCGTCTTCGAATGAGTATAAAGACATACTTGAAGCTGAGAAAATATGAAGGTACTGGCTGAGCATAACCTGCTCGATCTCCCAAGTTGCCTCCTCGACCGGCTGACCCCTCCACTGAAACTTTACCGATGCGATATTCTTCGACCTGAGCTTTCTGACCTGCCTATCCAAGATGGCTACTGTCTCCTTAACATAAGATAGATCCTTGTCCAACTGGACTGAGCTGAGATCTAATACATGAGTAGGATCCCCGTGATACTTCCGGAGCATAGAAACGTGGAATACCGAATGAACTCTTTCTAGGCTGGGAGGCAAGGAAATCTCATAACAAACCTTCCAAACACGCGACAATATCTCAAAAGGACTAATGAACCTCGGACTCAGCTTACCCTTCTTCCCGAACCTCATGACGCTCTTCATAGTCAAAACACAAAGCAACACTTGATCACCAGTCATAAATGCCATATAACGAACCTTCCAGTCCGCATAACTCTTCTGTCTGGACTGGGTTATGCGAAGTCTATCCTGAATCACCTTCACCTTATCCAGGGCATCCTGGACCAAATCTGTAACCAACAATCGGGCCTTTCCCGGCTCAAACCATCCTACTGAGGAACGGCACTGCCTACTGTACAAAGCCTCATACGGTGCCATTTGAATGTTGGACCTGTAGCTGTTATTATAAGCAAACTCTGCAAGTGGCAAGTATTGGTCCCATGACCCTCCGAACTCCATCACCCAGGCATAGAGCATGTCGTCAAGAATCTGAATTGTGCGCTTGGACTGCCCGTCCATCTGAGGGTGAAAGACTATACTCAACTCTACCCTGGTACACAACTCCTGCTGAACGGATCTCCCGAACCGCGACGTGAACTGTGTAACTCTGTCTGAGGAGTAAGTAGTTAACACTAGAATGAAATGGGCCGACTTGGTCAGCCGGTCCACGATCACCCAAATATCATCGAACATTCTCTAAGTACTGGGAAGTCCAACCACAAAGTCCATGGTGATCCGCTCCCACTTCCACTCTGGGAGCTCAATCTGCTGAAGTAATCCTCCTGGTCTCTAATGTTCATATTTGACTTGCTCGCAGTTGAGACACCTGTCCACAAATCCAACTATATCATTTTTCATCTTTCTGCACAATAGTGGTGTGTCAGGTCCTGGTACATCCTCGCGGCATCCAGATGGATGGAGTACTGCGAGCTATGGGCCTCCTCAAGAATCAGCTCCTGAAGCCCATCCACATTGGGCACACAAATTCGACCCTGCATCCTTATCACGCCATCATCTCCTATAGTCACATCCCTGGCATCACCCCGCCGGACCATATCTTGAAGAACCAAAAGATGGGGATCATCACACTAACACTCTCTGATGCAGTCATAAAGAGAAGACCGAGCAACCACACAAGCTAATACCCGGCAAGGTTATGAAAGATGCAATATCCTGAATTTACTAGCTAAGGCCTGCACCTCCAAGACTAAAGGCCTCTCAACTGCTGGAAGATATGCTAAACTCCCCAAGCTCTCCGCCCGGTGACTCAAGGCGTCGGCCACCACACTGGCTTTCCCGGAGTGGTATAATATAGTGATATCATAGTCCTTGAGTAGCTCCAACCACCTCACGTTGTCGCAAATAGAGGTCCTTCTGCCTGAACAAGTGTTGTATATTGTGATGATATGTTAAAATCCCAAACGGAACACCGTATAAATAATGACGCCAGATTTTCAGGGCGTGAATAATAGGTGCCAACTCGAGATCACGAACAGAATAGTTCTTCTCATGCACCTTCAACTATCTGGACGCATAGGCAATCAACCTACCGTCCTCCTTCAATACCTCTCGAAGGCCAATCCTCGAGGAATCACAATAGATTGTATAGGACCCTGAACCTGTAGGCAATATCAACACTGGGGCTGTAGTCAGGGTTGTCTTGAGCTTCTGAAAGCTCTCCTCACACTCCTCAGTCCACCTGAATGGAGCACCCGTCTGGGTCAGTCTGGTCATAGGTGCTGCAATGGATGGGAATCCCTCTACAAAGTGGCGGTAGTAACCTGCCAAACCAAGGAAACTGCGGATCTCAGTAGCTGATGACATTCTAGGCCAGATCACCACCGCCTCCACCTTCTTCTGGTCTACCTTAATCCCATCACACGACACTACGTGTCCCAAGAATTCCACTAAGTCAATCCAGTATTCACACTTAGAAAATTTTGCATACAATTTCTTCTCCCTCAAAGTTTGAAGCACGGTCCTCAAGTGCCGCACATGATCTTCCCGGGATCGAGAATATACCATGATGTCGTCAATAAACACAATGACGAAAGAATCAAAATAAGGCCGGAACACGATGTGCATCAAATTCATAAAGGTTGTTGGGGCATTGGTCAGCCCAAAAGATATGACAAGAAACTCATAATGACCATATCTGGACCTGAAGGCAATCTTCTGGATGTCCAGTTCCTAAATCTTCAATAGATGATAGCCAGAATGCAAGTCAATCTTGGAAATACCTGGCACCCTGTAACTGGTCAGATAAATCATCAATGCGTGGCAAAGAATACTTGTTCTTCAATGTAACCTTGTTCAGTTGCCGATAATAAATACACATACACATATAACCATCCCTTTTCTTCACAAATAATACCGGAGCACCCCAAGGTGATACACTAGGCCTGATGAAACCCTTATCAAGCAATTCATGTAATTTCTCATTCAACTCATTCAACTCAGGAGGAGCCATACAATAGGGATGGATAGAAATAGGTTGAGTGTTTGGCAACAAATCAATGTCGAAATCAATATCTCTATCGGGCGGCATACCCGGAAGATCATTTGGAAATACATCAGGGAAATCCCTCACCTCACTACTCGTACTGACTCAATTGTAGGGATATCATCACTGACATCTCTCACATAGGCCAAATATTCATCACATCCCTTCTCAACTATCCGCAAAGCCTTAAGAAAAGAAATGACCCTGTGAGGAGTGTACTCTAAGGTACCTCTCCACTCTAATCTCAGTAAACCTGGCATAGCCAGCGTTACAGTCTTAGCTTTACAATCAAGAATAGCATAATGGGTTGACAACCAATCCATGACTAAGATAACATCGAAATCTACGATACTGAGTAATAACAAACAACTCTGGTGTCAAAACCACTAAGAAAAATCAAACACGACTAACATACACGATCCACATTGAGAGAATCTCCCACGGGAGTAGAAACATAAATAGGAGAACTCAAAGAACCCCGAGATACGCCCAAATGTATAGTAAAATAAGAAGACACATATGAATATGTAGAGCCTGGGTCAAATAATATTGATGCATCCCTATGACAGACAAGGACGATATCTTTGATGACCGAATCTGAAGCGACAGCCTCTGAACGGGCTAGAAGAGGCATAGTACCTGGCCTGGCCTCCCCCTCTAGGGCGGCCTCGACCTCCCTGACCTCCACCTCGAGCTGGCGGAGGAGGTAAAATGGCAATTAGGGCTGGAAGAATAGCCAGAGGACCCGGTGGAGCATGTTAAGGCTGATAAGTTTGTGAAGATGCACTCCTCCTAGCTCTGGGGAAATCTCTAACCATGTGACGAGTGTCACCACACTTAAAACAACCCCTCAGAGGACGATATGGCTGAGACTGAAGAGGAGCTGGCCTGCTGGAATGGACGATAATATCACCTCGAGCAGGCGTCATGCCGGACACTGGTGGTGCATAATAAGGCTCCTGAGGTCTAGGAGGATCTGGAATACCGGTGGCTGCAGGAAGAGCCGAATGAATAGGGTGACTCATAAAACCCCTACCATGGCGTGCTGCTGGTGCACGAGCTCCCGAATAATGACCAGTCTCTCGAGACCTCTTGGCCTCTCTAACTCCTTGTCCATATGAGTCCGAATAATGGGATGGAGTTCCTCAATGAAGCGACGGACCCTCTCTCTGACTGTATCAACCAGAGCGGTGCATGCTGAGCTAACTCACTAAAACAGACTGTATACTCCGACACACACTACAAGAAATTGGATTATTAGTGGCGACATATAGCAGCGACCCTACAGGTTCCTACAAAAGCTACAGGGATAATTATTTTTTCAGCAATTTCACATTTGTATTCTCAAATTTCATCTCGAATTTGTCTGAGCCATTTGATAATCTATAGGAATACAACAAAAAAAAGCGTATTTTGTGTTGTTATTGTCGATTCTCGGTCTTGACGGAATCTCGGCTATATCTTTTCCTGTGTAAGTTAATATTTTCTTCTTGAGAGATCTTTTACATGTCGGTGTTCCATTTTTATTTTGTTCTTATATGGTTATGTGCCTAAATCAGTAGACATGTAATTTTTAATTTTATAAGGCACGCATATGTTATTGTATGGATATTAGAAAATATAATACTTCTTTGTGAATGATGTGGTGAAATTAGAGTCTCTTGTGGTTCTCGAAAAGTTCTTAATGCACTAGGTCCAAAGAGTACTTGGTGGTGGTCTTGTGCCGGGTACTGCCTTGTTTTGTCCCTATTCTTATACATGAAGTTAATTGTGTATCACAATCTCAACTGAAAAACTTCAAAATGTATTTAGTCAAATAATTTCATAAAGATAGTTCAGGTTTATAAAAATTAACCCAAAAGATCAAGTTTCACAGAATGTTTGAAGTGCAGAATTAGTTAAAAACTACTCAGAACAAGTTCTTATATAGGAAATCATTTAAAGCGGTTCCTAGTGTCACTAAATTTTGGCTATATGTCTACTACACCCTAATCAACATAGGCGAGGTGCACATGTAGATGAATCTGAACGTGTAGCTGCACTGATTGAAGGTCATATTGGCGGGGCTGGTCTTGATGTTTATCAGATGGAACCAGAGGTTCCTGAACGATTTTTCGGACTTGAGAATATTGTTCTATTGTCCCATGCTGCAGGTGATACAGTAGAAACTTGCACGGCCATGGCTGACCTTGTTGTTGCAAACTTTGAAGCTAATTTTCTTCACAGACCAATGTTGACTCCTATGCTTTGAACATGTGCATTCATCAGTGCTTAGCATGAGTTTAATATCTTTGAACACATTGAGCAATTCCAAGATTCTAGAATTGTATTCATTTCTGTTTGATGATGAAAAACTACAATGCTTGCATATGTAGAAAACCTATGATTGATTATGGGAGATATTTAGATTTTTATCTAAATTTTGGGTTGTGAGATTTGGTCATTTTTCTGTATGTGAGAAATTGAGAACTACTGATGTTATGAGTAATAGTCACGAAACTGGAACAACTATTGTCAGATGCATATTTTATACTCACGAATTTGAACTTCTCATTTTTCCTATAGTGGTTTAGGAAACAGGATACTAACCTTAGCTTCTGCTTTTCTATATGCTCTTGTAAAAACGAAGTCTTACTTGTTGATCCTGGAGGTAATATGCCTGGTCTTTTATGTGAACCTTTTCCACCAGAAATTTTCTGATTTAATTTTAGGCCATGCGAATGCATTTTTGGCTTCTGTGAACCTTTTCTTATCAGAAGCTCCTATCGTAGAGAGGATTGTCCTACCATTTTCGTGAATTGTTTACCTTTTATTTTAGCATTCATCTAAAGGCAAATTATTCTTTTTAGACATCAGAAGGTAAAACCAAAGAAAGTTGGGAAGAACAGAGTGAGATCTGTTCACTGAAGGTCGTTCTTCTCGTTTATTATCTCCATTTCGATTTTCAGTATTATGACTAGATTCTGAAGGATAAATTGCAATTTTTATTCAATGGGAGTTCACTTTGTACTTCACCATCTAGTAGTTTCATTTTAAAATTAGTAAACTATAGTTGGAGGAGCACCTTTTATGAGAAACAGAGGGAGAACATAGTGAAAATTAGGACAATCTCGAAATGTGAAACAAGACACACGTTTATACCATCAACTGAGGAATTATTTCAAATCTTAATGTTGTCAAACTATACTTCCATCAATGTGCACTATGATATGGTGTTTAGGAAGTCTGTTCTTTTACAGAGAATTTGATTAGTGAATAATCAATAGAGAAAGTTTTAATTCCTTATATTATTTATCTGTTGTTGATATGTGTTGATTAGTTTTAATAGTTTTGGCACTTACACATGGGAGAAAGTAATTTTAGTCATCATTATTATCGCAATGTTTAAAAACACATTGACAAGATTACATCATTTTATTTCATGGTACCCAAATGTATTTTCTAACGAATCACCCTGAATTTCTTTTGTAGGTAGTAACCAATACAATGAAGATAATAATGTGCTTTCCTATGGATCTGTACAAAATGAGCCGCACATGGGGGCAACCACTATTATCTTCTTATGAAAGTTTTGTTGCTACATTCTGAGACCATATTCTTCAAAAGGAAATAAAACTGAGGATGAGCTCGAAGACATAGACATTTGATTTGTGTTGTATTTTTTTGGTATTTCATATGTATAGAATTCCTATTTATTGAATTTTTAATAAAATGTTCCTTGATCATTCTATTTGATAAAAGTTAATGGTGTCTTTTCTAATATTAATGAATTGCTCTAATACATTTGTGTAATATTATTTTTAAATTGCCGCATAATAATTTTTAAAAAGTACAATCTATTAGAAAATAGGTTTTAGGGGCGACTAACTTTGTCACTAAAAATTAGTATTTGTGGCGATCAATATTGCTACTATACGTAATGCTATTGTGGCGACCTAAACAACAACTAAAGGTATAAACCCTTTTTTGGCGACTATTGTCGCTGCTACAAGTCAATCATCAGCGGCTACCTACCCCCAATATTGCTTTGTGGTTGCATAGTTTCTTTACTTATTCTGGCAAGTTACGTCGCCACAAAATGTATATTTTTGTGGCGACATCCAAGAGTCGTCACAAGTAACATTCAGTAATGGTGTTACTTGGAGCGACTAGAGTGTCGCTACTAAATGGTTTTAGTGGCGACTTTTCATGCTTTAGTGGCGAATTTTGTCGCCACTAAAAGCCTGATTTCTTGTAGTGACAATCATAGTACCCCGACGCAGCTTCTCAAACACTGCGCGCCAAGAATCCCTGAGGCTCTGTGGAACATACTCTCGCAGAAATATCTCTGAAAACTGAGTCCAAGTGAGTGAAGCTTCCTCATAAGGACTACTCATCTCATAGGAACGCCACCAGTGATATGCCGCTACCCTCAGGTGGAAAGCGGTGAAGGAAACCTAGCTAGTCTCCACAATGCCCATAGTGCGGAGAATATGATGAACTTCTTCAGGAAAACTCAGAGTGTCATCTGAAGCTAGTCCGCTGAAATTATGTGGGTGGTACTTCTTGTACCTCTCAAGTCTGATCTGCTCTGCCTCAGAAGCAACTACCCTAGCCTCATGGTGAACCGGAACCACTAGGGGAATAGGAATGCACTATGGGGCCTGGTCAACATGGACCCTCTGCTCAGGAGTGCGGGCTGCGACAGTCTGTGCCCCTCCCCCTGCCTGAGATGTGGCTAGGGCTATCGGAAGTAGCGCAACCTGAGTCAGAGTGCTGAACATGCTCATGAACTGAGCCAAAGTCTCCAGGAGGGCTGGAGCAGCAATAGGGACCTCCTGTGCCGGCCCTCCAATCGGGGTTGTTATGGGCTCTTCTGTCGTCGCTCTCGCATGTGCTCGGGCTGCACCTCGTGCTTGTCCTCTACCCCAACCACTGTCTCTAACGACTCTAGCTGGGGGCTCGGGTGCTTGATTGTTGGTCCTCACAGTACGGGTCATCACCATCTGTGAGAAAGAATATAATAGAGTTTTAGAATTTTTGTGTAAATAACTCGCACGACAAGGAAACCAAAAAATATGATTGTTCTTAAAAGTTACATAGCCTCTTGAAGATAGACACGAACGTCTCTTTACCAATCCGCTAGACTATAATACGGATACTCTATGAACCTAGACGCTCTGATACCAACTTATCACGATCCAATTTACCCTTCAAAAGGTATCGTGACGACACCTAGTCTCTACGACTAGGTGAGCCTAATTAGCAGATAAAAACTTAATTAAAAGTACGATAAATAAAGAAGTAAAGGACATAGAAATATGAATAATCATAACGATGCCGCTCGGGTCGTACAAAAATATAACTCCCAAAGACCCGGATTGTCACAATATAGTCACAAGCTTCTACACTACTGTAGCTCTAAAACAAACTGGAAAGTACATAGGAAAATCTCTATAATATAGAATAGAAGTTGACTCGAAGGATTCTGCGGGCGCGGCAGAAATAGCTTGCGGTCTCCTGGTAACAGCTGCAACAACTAGCCACGCGACTGATAACTCGTACCTGGATTTGCAAATGGAAAACATGTACAGGAACGGGCATGGGTACACCAAATTTGTTACCCAGTAAGTGCCAAGCCTAACCCAGTCAAGTAGTAACGAGGTCAGGTTAAGACTCTACTGGATTTCTATATAAATCAATTTAAAACAATACAAAAGATAAGTAATGTCTATAGTAAGCAGTTAAAGAAAATAATCTAAAGTCTTATAGTCAAGGGAGTCCCCGACTCAACACAATGTATCACAAGGTGGAATCTCCCGGGATACCATCCCGTAGTTCCAAATGATTATGCAGTACAAGGGGGATCTCCCGGAATACGTCTGTAGTCCCAAAATAAATATGCAATACTGGGGAATCTCTCGGAATACGTCCGTAGTCCTAGTTTCAGTATGCAGTACAGAGTGATCTCCCGGAATACGTCCGTAGTCCCAATTTAAATATGCGATGCAGGATGAATGCCAGGAATACCGTCAACTTATACAATTCATCTAATCACAGATAAGGAAACAATAACCTAACTAAGCATGGCGCAAAGAGTATCAAGTAAACAATTAGACACGTAGGTTTGCCTTTCTAATCTAAGCTAAGTAGTTTAACACGTTAAAGCAATGTAATAGGAGAACGACAATTTTATAAATTTTCGAAGGAAAATGGGATTTTGCAATAATTGCTCGTGTACGTACTCGTCACCTCACGTACACGGAACCCACATAACAATAAATTTCAAAACAACCTAAGGGGAAGTGCCCAATACATATTTAGGCAAGCCACTTACCTCTACTGCTCAAATCAACTCGAAATCACGTTCTTTCCACAAGTATCCAACTCAAAATGGCCCGAATCTATTCAAATAAATTATATAATGTAAATATCACTACAAGCAATTAGTTCGACTAATCAATTCGAACCTAAAGGGCAAAATCAGGAAAATTACCCAAAAAGTCCCCCGGCCCACGTCTCGAAATCGGGTAAAAATCACAAATTTCGAACACCCATTTTCTCACGAGTCTAACCATACCAAATTTACTCAAATCTGATACCAAAATCTCGATCAAAACCAAAAAATACGTCCTAGGAACTTCTCCGAATTTTTCACCCCAAATTTTGAAACTAGACGATAAAATTAAGAATATATTAGCGGGAAATAGTCAAAATCGAGTAAGAATAACTTACCCCAGACACCCAAGTGAAAATCCCTCCAAGAATCGCCTAATCTCGAGCTCTCAACTTAAATATATGAAAAAAATGACTTAACCCTCGTTTTTGGGTGTTTTAAAATCTGCCCGGATGTGCCTTAACTGCGATCGCGTAAGCCCAGATGCGATTGCGAAGAACAAAAACACGCGCTTCAGATTTTAAACTATGCGAACACGATACACAACTGACCAGACCCTACGCGTTCGTGACTGGCCTCACGCGACCGCGAAGGGCATTATCTCGACCCACTGCTGCCTCGCTTCTTATTCGCGAACGCGGCCTAGACCACGCATTCGCGATTCAACACCTTACCATACCTATGCGATCGCATTCACCTTTACGTGAACGTGAAAAAAAAAATTCCCCTGTCCCAGATTAGCCTACGCGATCGCGGCTCCCCTCACACGATCGCATACAAGGAACCAACACCAGCAAAATCTGATATCTTGTAAGTCCAAAAATTAGCCCGTTGAGCATCCGAAACACCCCCGAGGCCCCCGGGACCTCAACCAAACCTACCAACCAGTCCTAAACCTTATTCGAATTTAGTCGAGCCTTCAAACCACATCATATAATACAGAAAACATGAATTATACATAAATTCAAGCCTAAGAACTTATCATTTTTTCAAATCCACAAACGATGCCAAAACACGTCAAAACTAGTCCGAATGAACTCAAATTTGACACACAGGTCACACGTGACACTACGAACCTAAAACCACTTCAAGAATTCCATTCCGAGTCGTATATCAAAATTTCACCTATCAGTCGAAATCGCCGAAAATCTAACTTTTGCCAGTTTAATCCTACATCTACCACAGACCTCGAGAACACATTATGGATGCTCTCCTAATTGCAAAATCACTCAACGGAGATAATGGAGTCGACGGATTTCCATTCCGAATCCATCTTCACACAATTCCGACTACGGTCCAATTATTAAGGCTTAAACTCATAATTAGGGACTATGTTTCCCAAAACTCTCTGAATTCCATAATTAATCACTCCTGCAATTCCCAATAACAGAAACAAACGTGGGGAAAGAAGTTATTAGGGGTTCTGGGCTCAAAATATCAAAACGACCAGCTGGGTCGTAATACTAGCCTCAGGTTTCGGTATGCAATGAAAGAGTCAAATCACGAGGCTATGAATATAAACCTCGAATTATTAGATGAAAGAAGGGAAGCCTTCCTCATTTGAATGGCTGGACAAAAACAGTGGATCAAAAATTGGGGACTTAGTTCTGAGAAACGTCACCCTCAACAGTCGAAACTCGAACAAAGGAAAACTTGGCCCAAACTGGGGGGGACCGTATCAGGTCCTCGATATCGTCAAAAAAAGATCCTAAATATTTGGCACGACGAACGACGAGCAATTACCAAACAATTGGAATATATCTCTCCTCAAACAATATTACTGCTAAGGTACGACCTTCTCCATTTTCTTTTATATTTTATATTAACCAATTGCAGGTGTTGGATCAAAGGCATCAAGGGATTATTCAACACAAAGTCCTTAGGCCCGAAAAGCACGCGTTGCACTATTTTTCCCTTAGACCGGTTTTTGTCCCAAATGTGTTGTTCCGGTGAGGTTTTTAACAAGGAAACCATTTTTCATGCTAATTAGAGCAATTCAATAGTAACCGAGGCTTCTTTACAATCAACCTTGAATACTAGGGGCGTTACCCTTGAATGTTACAAGGAAAATACTTCGTGTCAATAGGGTCTCGGTAGGTGAATTTTGTAAGGGCCAAACGGTAAAACAAACCATGCCCATGTAAATCACTCAAGCCCTAACATCAAACATGTATGTATGTATAATCATCTATTAAGAGAGTTATTTTTCCTTGCCAATTATTCCTTGTGCTCTATTGTGGAAACAGGCTTAAGGGCCGATCAAAACTAACCCCACACTCAGGGACTGCTATCCGAAAAATTGACATGATTGAATCACTAAAACCTCAAGATCATAAGACCTTAAAAAGGCAACCCTCAATTTTATAGGCCACGGCCACCCCTCTCGAGGACTGACATTTCGAACAAGTTCGGAGTGTAACAGAGAAACAAGCCCAAGAGGCAAATCCCAAGCTAAAGGCTACGGCAAAATTAACACGGTTCAGAGACGTCTGAGTTCCATAATAAAGCAGGCCTTTGAATATTTTCACAAAACCGGTTCAAAAGGCTACCTTCAAAAAAATTACAAAGGGTTTCGATAACATCAACTCTCGAAAACCCTAAGGGGTACCTGTAACGATTCGACCGGTCGTCTTGAGAAATTTCATCCGGTTTGGAAGTTTGAGGTCACGAGTAGCTTCACACAGTGTATTATGAGTTGTGTGCATCGCCCGGTTCGATTGTTTAGAGGGTCGGAATGGATTTTAGGAGTGACTCTCATTTTAGAAGTACGAAGTTGAAGAAATTGACCCAGGATTTTACTTTTGAGTATTTGACCTAGGATCGAAGTTTCGACGATTCTGGTAGGTCCGGATAGTGATTTTGGACTAGGGTGTATGCCCAAAATTTCATTTTGATATTTCAAAAAGGTTTCGGCATCATTTGACGGTAGTTGGCAATTTAAATGTTTTGAATCTTCCTAAGTTTTACCATGGTTTGACTTTAAGGCTATTAGGTCCATATTTTGATTTTGGAATTTGGAATAGACCCGTTTCATCAATTGGAACTTGCATGCAAAATTTGGTATCGTTTGGAGTTGATTTGATGTGGTTCGGACGCTTGGTTACAATTCTAGAAGTTCTTGAAGTTCATGGTGATTTTCATGCATTTAGCATATGATTGGCGGCTCTAGATGTTATTTTGGTGTTCCAATCGCATGCGCGAGTTCGTATTATGTGTTTAGACATGTGTGTGTGTTTGGTTTGGATCCTAGGGGGCTCGGGTGAGTTTCAGATTAGATTCTGATTGTTTTGTTTACCTTTTGTGTGTTAGTTCTGGATTTCTCGAATTTGTGAGGTTTTGGTCGCAAATCCGACTTCCGAAATTGCGAGGTAGTCATTGCAATTGAGAACCTGGACTGCCTAGTCTCTTTCCATGCTTTTGAGTAAATTTCCATAAAATGCGGTATCTCTTTGTTAGACTACTCTCACATGCTTTATATGATGTTGTTAGTCCTTATTTGCCTCTTATTTGTTATTTGCTCTCTATATTCCTTTGTTGTTGTCATTGCCTTCATTATTATCTTGTTACCTCCTAAATGTTGAGTTATTCAATGATTACGTGCTTATCTGTTACGAGTCCAAGTTGTTGTGAATATCTGTGTACTTATCACGTACCTTAAATGTCTTGTTTCCCTGTAAAGGTTGTTGTATTCCTTTGATTGTTACGTGGTTCCCTTATTGTCGTGTACTCATACTTTTCGTTGTAGAATTTCTTTTAATTGAGTTTTTGAATTGTTGTTGATGATTTATGTCAATATATTGTGGGATCGGGTTGCACGCCGCAACAGGAGGAATAAGGGTGATGTATATTGAGGAGGAATAAGGGTGAATTATTATTATACGGTGGGATCGGGTTGCACGCCGCAACAAGAGGAATAAAGGATGGATTTATATATTGTAATAAGGGTGAATTATCATATTGATATTGATATATGGTGGGATTGAGTTGCGCGCCGCAACATATATATATTATTTACTGTTATTGTTATTGTTACGGAGGAATAATGGAGGATTTTATGTTGTCTGGTGGGATCGAGATGCGCGCCACATCAGTTTATGTGTTTTATATATTGTTCTCTGACTGTGTAAGTTATTCGATAGTTTTACATTTCACTCAAGGATTGGTTATAGCTGGATACTGATAAGACACTTGAGTTATGTACTTACTTCTGCAAATTACCGATTTTCAAAGTGAATTTATTATGTTGAGTCATTATTTCATGCCCTGCTGAGTCGTCAGTAAGATAGCTTTTTAGAAATAAAAGAACAAATATCATGTTACCTTGTGTGACCTTAAGTTAGAACCCACCATTTATTTCGATACTTACCATTTTCTACTAATTTCCATATCTTACTTCAACTGTTTTCTCAACTTAATCTTCTCAACCTGTCTGGGGTTTATATTTTACTTACAAAGGAATTGTTATTATATTATAACCGCATAAACTCTACATTAAATTCAATAGCTTATTTGGTGTCCTATTTTATTTGGAAATGTTATTTTCTTCACTCAAATGGTTTCTAAAATAAACTCATCTTTCTCACTGATTTCTTTACTTGGGCTAGAAACTGTATTATTACCTTACGATATATGAATGGAATCTCTTGAACACCTTAATTAGCATGTGACACGGATATGATGTACTGGGTAGCATGTGAAATATGTCGTGCAAAGTGAAATGGAAATGTGTGGGCACCAGGTGCCATGTGTGTTAAAGGTTTGGAAGTTATGATTATGTTAGGAGATTACGAGGATTGGGATTGTTGAAATGGTAAATTAGAGATTATTCGATTGGTTAAGTTAACATTTCTTTCTTTACTTGAACTCATTTATGTTTTCATCCGGACCCCAACTATGTTGTTGATTAATTACTTGGTCGATTCTTGCTTCCATTCGTGTTTTCCTCTTATTGTTACTACTATTTGCAACTTGATATCCTTCTGCTATCTGTATTACTTTGATAGTCCTTTCTTGTTAGATTTGAGTTATATCCTGCAAGTTATATATATTCGGTAGTGTCTCGACCTGGCATCGTCACTACTCTACCGAGGTTAGGCTTGATACTTACTAAGAACCACTATGGTGTACTCATACTATACTTCTGCACATCTTTTTGTGCTGAATTAGGTACTTCGGACCGGGTCAGTTTTGATACTTATGCTCGGTGTGGCTAGAGACTTCAAGATGTACCTGCTGGACGTTCGCAGGCTCTGAAGTCACTTTCTGTCGTATTTATTTCCATTATTTCATTCATTTTCGGAACAATGATGTAGTTATTATGTATAACTACTCCTAGAAAGGCTTATGACTTGTACTACCGGTTTTGGAAATTGTAAGTTTATAGAGAATTCAATTTCTAAAGATGTTAGACGCTATTGAATTATTGTTATTTAGCATATGTTAGGCTTACCTATTCCCTAAGACTAGGTACCATCACGATACCCAACGGAGGAAAATTTAGGTCGTGACAGTTCCCAACTGTTCGAACTCTCGAACAATTTTATTTCCTGCAAAGGCATTACAAAACAAAGGGTTTCAATAACATCACCCTCGAAAACCCTAATGGGTACAGATTTATCTCATGCTAAGGCATACCACATTTTTTAAGGCTAAAAAGGGAAAAACCATTCTTCTTTGAGGCCACATTGGCCTAATTCAAGCCTAATTCAAGAGCCTAAGGGCCATTTTATTTTTGAGTTCGAGAAATCAACCTCACTCAACTAAATCCTAAGGATCACCTACATTGATTTCGAGCAAGTAATCACCCGGTTATAAAAACTACATTGATCCGGCTTCGATCAAGTTGCCTAAGTCTCGAACTTATGAACGAAAATTTCACAAGGCATAAACGAAACAAAATCTTCATATGGAAAAAAATGAAATAAGACAAGTCGGAAAGAAAAGAGATCTTTTATATATATACACTCACACACATATATATATAGAGAGAGCGATGTTGGCTAATCTTTTTATTTTTATAATTTAATTTTAAAAGAAAAAAAAGAAAATTCAAAATTAAGTAAAATGGCGTTAAATAGATAAAGTTTGTTATCAAACATTATCTAAGATCTGATCTTTATTTAAAAAAATAAAACACTCATTATCCCCATACTTTCCATCCCCACTCCCTCACGTAATTCCCCACAAATTCACCCATCAATCCCATATTCTCCCACTCCAACTCCTTTGTACATGAACACATATCACCAGAATTCTTCCTTTATAAAAGGGACATATCACATGAGATGGAGGGGGGAGCGATTTTTAGAAAAAGGACAAAAAATCAAGAAGGAATAGAAGAGAACAAAAGAGAGGAGGACTTCGAATAAGGAAAATAACGTGAAAAGGGAGACGAAGAAGCAGAGAAGATTCAAAAACAAAAGGAAACATAGTTTTTCTAGATAAAAGATTGAGAAATTCTCGTTGTAATTAGGAGGTCGAGTTTCGTTCGTGGCTTCGGCTTCGACGTTGTTGCTACTTTGTCCGGATTGAGTTTCGGCATTGGATTGGAGTTGTACTGGTTCTTTTTCTTGTATTACTGGAACTCTTTTGCTAATGTTTTGATTCTATTCTTCTTCACTGTTATTTTTTAGTTTTTTCTTCAAATAAATTCAGAGCATTAGGATCCTGTTCCTTTTATTAGTAATTTATTTTCTTTTATTTTCCTTCTTGAGCATATGTTTCTGAATAATTGTTATCATTTAATTTATTTATTGAAAGAATGAAAAGGAATGAAAAGGAGAGAATTCATAAGAGATTAAGACTAAAATGACTGCAGTGATGCTATAAATATTTGCCTATTGTTAATTTATTGGTCAGTTAATCTTAGTGCAAATTGTGTCATGATATTCACTAGAAACGAGTGTACTTTTCCCAGTCATTCTCGTGAATAGGCATAAACTATAATAAAATTTTCCTTATAAGATTGTAGGAAGTTCCTTTTATATAATGAAAAGTTTTTCTTCTTTTAGTATATATACACTACTGTTAACCACTTGGCCATGAAAACCAAAAAAAAAAAATTCAAGTGTTAATTTTAGTAGGAATGCCATAAAAATAAAAAAAGATCTTATTAATCCTATCAATTACTCTATGCTTTTAACTTCACTATAAGTTACTTTCGCATTATGACGAGCTATCTTAAATTAGGCTATGGATATAGACTTTTTCTTTTTTGATCACTGTTGAAGAATAACTTGTAATTTTGATGAGTTTTATCTTCATTTTATGAACTTTATTTGAATTTTTTGTTGTTGTTGTTTTGTTAGCATTAGTATTTTACTTTGTAAATTATTTGGACGTTTCTCATTGAACTGTTGAGTGTGTGTATATATATATATATATATATATTCACATTTTCATCAAGAATAGGTTTAAGAGAGGATATAGTTAATTGGGTCTAGACACATTTAAGGCCTATTAATAGATAAATGCGGGTTGCTAATTAATTCAAAGCTCACTATAAAAAAAAATTATTAGAATAAAAGAATAATTGCGAGAGAGCGAAATGAGCCATGAATTAATTTAAGACTAGTTGCAACAAGTAATAAAATAATAATAAAATACACAATTCAATATCTCGAATCTAAAAGAAGCAAAATAATTGAAATATTTTAAATACAATATTGGCTCATGTGTTTATACCCGAACCTTGAATTGATATGCTTAAATAATAAAGGATCATGTACGTATTTTCGCGTCTTGGTACCTTTAAATTTATAATAATTATGTTTAACTATGTATACATTCTGTACCTTGGTTTAACATCTAATTTCAAGGAAGTAACTTGTGTGCGTACCACATTTAGGTCAAAATAATTAATAAAATACAATAATTAATTATGCGATAATACATACATCACAACCAGTAATATAAAAGCATAGCCAAGAATTGATTTAAGTCGTACGTTAGTCAATAAAAGCGATCATGCTAGAACCATGGAACTTGAGGGATACCTTACACCTTTCCCCCGGTCAACAAAATTTCTTACTCAGACTTCTATTTTCGTAGACTATAAATAAAGAGTCAAAGCTTCCGTTTGATAAGGGATTCAAATAAAAGGTGACTTGGAACACCAAAATTCAATTCCAAGTGGCGACTCCAAATAATAAATATTTCCTTTTCAAAACGTTACTTTAATTGAAAAAACTCTTTTAACTCAACCTTGAAATAGGGTTGTGTGGAAAAAAGAGGTGTGATAGCTCTAGCGACTCTGCTAGGGACAATTAATAAGAATTCGAGCTTTGTATATTGATTCTTGCTTTGCTATTCTGATGTCTTGGATACTATTGTGTTTGGGGGCCTAAAGTGTTATTTGTCGTTTATTTACCGCTTTAATATTTATTTGAACTGTGATATAAATTGTATCCTCTTTCGTGCCCCTCTCAGTCTTCTGATAGGTAGTTATGTTGTGTTTTTTTACTAGCATCACAAAATTTCTGTCTTGAGATAAAGCCAGTTAGCCTACCAGCTTCTGGTGAAGGATTTAGTTACACATGTATTGTCACGACCCAAAATACATTAAGGTTGTGATGGTCCCGGACCCCACTGTCAGGCAAGCCAACACTTAATAAGTAAATTAAATCTTTATTTTAGAATTCTCGAAGTCATTCCTTTTTCATTTTCTCAAATAATAATTAGTAAACTTTCACTGAGTAAACAATAATATCTTAGCAAGATTTAAATAGTGAATAAATACCATAATCATCCCAGAACCCGGTGTCACAAGTGCATGAACAAATTTTCTAGGAATTACACATGTACTACAATACTTGTCCGGATTACAAACTGGACAAGGAATTTGAAATAAATACAATACATATGAGGAAGACTCTGCCGGCTGCGGGTCGTCTCCGGATGGTGCAACTCGTCTAAGTCTCCAAATCATCCACATCACTGCGTCAAGCAGGGCCATTAGCTATGAACGTACCTGTGCAATAAATATGCACAACAAGTGTAGTATGAGAGGTCGGATTTGACACTTGCTACAGGTCAATTTTAATAAAATCAAGGGTGACACAAAGCATGGATATCATAGGCAATTTAATAGGTAATGACAGGAAACATCAACTTCTTTCCCATTTAATATTCTCTAATTGTCACGACACCAAATCTAAACCGGTCGTGATGGCGCCTATCGTGGAACTAGGCTAGCCAATTCACATATTTACAGTTTCTTCCCAAAAATCCCAACTCTTTTACATAAATTCATAATGCATATAAAATTACTGAATCTATTAAGCAAAATAAACAGTTAAACAGTCTAAACCATCCCCAAAATACGGAGTCAACATGTCATGAGCATCTAAGGAATATACCAAAAAGTCTATGATTATAATACAAAACCTCTGAACGAATAACTAAGTATAACATAAAAAAGGAAAACTGAGATGTTGTGTGATATTGAACAGCTACATCTATGTCCCGAACTCCGGCTCCTCACAGAATAGATGGCTAACGCTCAGTATCAGCACATGTATCTCCACACAGGGGTGCAGGGGGTAATGTGAGTATGCCAACTCAGTAGTAATGAAAATAAATTAAGTCTAAGCGGCAAGAAACACATAAAAATCCAATCATCAGTTCACAATATGCACATCCTTTCTTTTCAACAATATATACATATATATATATATGTATGAAATCAACATGCCTTAAAAACCAACTTCAGTAAAATCCTCTGAAAATGTGTTTTCCAACAATTTCAGAAATAAAAATACCTGAAAACTTTAGTATAAAACAAAATAAGTCATAAATAGCCCATCGGGCAGAACATGAATCATAAATCGCCCATCGGGCAGAACATCACTCAGCACCTCACAGCCACTCATTATCAGCCCCTCGGGCAACCTCACTGTCACTCATGCCTCCCAGTCACTCGTCGCTCGGCACTCGGCACGCGACACTCGCATTTAGTAGGTACCTGCGCTCACTGGGGGTGTGTACAGACTCCGGAGGGGCTCCTTTAGCCCAAGCGCTAATACCAAGCCACCTCGTGGTGTATCATATCCTCACAATCAGGCCCTCGAATTCACTCAGTCAGAATCTCTCAAAAGCCCCTCGGGCGTATCAGCAAAACGGGGTACTCGACCCAAAACATCATTTTTATATCTCAAACTAGTGTAAATAACGCTGAGTTTCGAAAATAGTTAAGCACAACATGACTGAGTGTAAATCATAAATCAACAGTGAGGACCAAGTCGAAACGAGGCCCTAAACATGGCTTATAACCCAAATATAGCAATAGTCTTTAGAACACAATTTAATATATGATTTAGACTAAAAATACGCAACTCAATAATTGCCACATAGAGGACCAAGTCCAATCAAAAAGTCAGTGCGCTCCACCTACTCGTCATCCGACATGTTCGCCATTCTAAAAACATTGAGAAATATGAAGTCCGGGGTTTCATACCCTCAGGACAAGATTTATAACCATTACTTACCTCTACCGAGCCACAATACTAATTCGCAATGCTCTTGCCCCTCAAATCGGCTCCCGATTGCTCCGAATCTAACCAAAACCAGATTAACATCATCAATATACACTAAAGGAACGAAACCAATCGAAAACTATCAATTTAGACAAAATTCTCGAAATTCGGCCAAACCCGAGCCCTAGGCCCACGTCCCAAATTCTATAAAATTTACATCACTAGAATCCTCATCCTCCCACGATTATACACATACCAAGAACACCACAATCGGACCAAAATTGCCCACCCAAATCATCGAAAGAATTTTCCAAACTTCCTCCCATTTTGCCCAACTTTTCTACTTCAAATTCCTCAAATTTCAAGCCTAATCCGTCACCAAATAACATAGAAACGAGTTTTTAATTAGGGAAACTTACCTCCACTGAAGACCTTCAAATTCCTCCTTCAATTTGCTCTCAAACCAGCTCAACCCGCATGGAACAATGGAAGAAATGACCAAAATTTCGCAGAGGCACCTATTTATATTTTCTATCCAGTTAATCTGCACCCGCGGACAATTCTTCTCACCTGCGGTCCCAGATGTGCACCTGTGAAATCCCACTAACAGTCCAAATTTCGTACCTGCGAGTCCATTTCTGCACCTGCGGCTTCGCAGGTGCGACACATGCCTCGCACCTGCGGATTCCTCCAGCCTAGCCTCTTTTCGCACCTATGCAAGGACCTTCGCACCTGCGGCCATCGCACCTGCGGCCATCGCACCTGCGGCTTCCCATCCGCAAGTGCGGCCACACCAGTAAATTCACACCAGCAGCTATTTTGCTTCAATTTCCTAAGTCCAAACCTTCGCTAACTATCTGAAATCAATCCTGAGCCCCTCGGGGCCCCAACCAAACATACCAAAACACCCCATAGAATCATTAAAATTTAGTCGAGCCTTAGAAGCACCAAAAACAACACAAAAACACCAAAATTACATCAAAATCAAGCCCATGAACTTTAAAACTTCTAAATTTCACCAATGATGCTGAAACCAATCAAAAACACATCTGATTGACCTGCAAATTTGTACAAATATCCAAAATGATATTACAAACCTATTCCAACTTCCAAAATTCCATTCCGACCCTGATAGCCTATTTTCCACTACCGATCGGAAATTGCCAAAAACTAACTTTCGCCAATTCAAGCCTAATTCTACGCCGGACATCAAAAATTCATTCTAAACACACTCCTAAGTCCCAAATCACCTAACGAAGCTATCCGAGCCATAAAATCCAAGTCGTTTACCAATAAGTCAACTCCCAGTTGACTTTTTCAACTATCAAGCTAATTTAAGAGACTAAGTGTCTCAGTTCTCACCACGACCACTCCGAACCTGAACCAACGGACCCAACAAAACATAAATAGGCGAAGCAACATATGATAAATCAAGAACAGGGGAAACGAGGCTAATCTCACGGAACGACCGGCCGGGTTGTTACATCCTCCCCCTCTTAAATAAATGTTCCTCCTCGAACGGGTCTAGAAACATACCTAGAGTCTCGAAAAAGTGAGGATACCTTCTCCGCATCTCTCGCTCGACCTCCCAGGTGGCATACTCCACCGACTGTCCTCTCCACTGAACCTTCACTGAAGCTATATCCTTAGACCTTAGCTTTCTGATCGGACAACCCAAAATAGCCACTAGATCTACCTTATATGACATATCACCCTCGAGATGAACCGTGCTGAAGTCCAAAACATGAGACTGGTCACCAACATACTTCCGGAGCATCGAAACTGGAACACCGGATGAATACTCGATAAGTTGGGAGGCAAGGCAAGTCTATGAGACACCTCCCCAATCCTCTGAAGCACCTCAAATGGCCCAATGAACCTGAGACTCAGCTTTCCCCTCTTCCTGAACCTCGTAACACCCTTCATGGGTGACACCTTCAGCAGCACCTTCTCCCCAACCATGAAAGACACATCTCGGACATTCTGGTCCGCATAACTCTTCTGCCTAGACTGCATCGTGCAAATCCGCTCCTGAATCAACTTCGCCTTACCCAACGCATCCTGAACCAAGTCTGTACCCAATAGCCTAGCCTCGCCCAGCTCAAACCAACCCACCAGAGATCTGCACCTCCTACCATATAAATCCTCATACGGAGCCATCTGAATACTCGACTGATAACTATTATTATATGCAAACTCTGCGAGTGGTAGAAACTAGTCCCATGAACCCCCAAAATCAATGACATAGGCACGCAACATATCCTCCAAAATCTAAATAGTACGCTCCGACTGCCCGTCGGTCTGAGGATGAAATGTTGTGCTCAACTCGACCTGAGTACCCAACTCTCTTTGTACGGATCTCCAAAACTAAGATGTGAACTGAGTACCTCTGTCAGAAATGATAGAAAGTGTAACCTCATGCAATCGAATAATTTCCCTGATATAAATCTCAGCTAACCGCTCCGAAGAATAAGTAGTACCAACAGGAATGAAGTGCACGGACTTGGTCAGCCGATCCATAATAACCCATATAGCATCAAACTTCCTCGAAGTCCGTGGGAGACCAACTACGAAGTCCATGGTGATCTGCTCCCACTTCCGCTCCTGAATATCAAATCTCTGAAGCAATCCAGCTGGCCTCTGGTGATCACACTTGACCTGCTGAGAATTGAGACACCGAGCCACAAACTCCACAATATCTCTCTTCATTCGCCTCCACCAATAATGTTGTCTCAGATCCTGATACATCTTTTCGGCACCCGGATGGATGGAATACCGCGAACTATGAGCCTCAACTAGAATCTAATCTCGAAGTCCATCCACATTGGGCACGCAAATCCGGCCCTGCATCCTCATGAACCCAACAACACCAATAACCACATCCCTGGCATCACCGCGATGGACCCTGTCCTGAAGAACGAGCAAGTGTGGATCATCATACTGGCGTGCTCTAATCTGATCTTAAACAGAAGACCTTGAGGCTATACAAGCCAATACCCGCGGTGGCTCTGATAAATCCAGTCTCACCAACTGACCTGCTAAAGCCTGAACATCATGTGCTAATGGCCGATCTACTACTGGAAGGTAGGTTTGACTCCCCAAACTCTCCGCTCTGCGACTCAGGGCATCGGCCACTACATTGGCCTTCCCCGGATGATATAAAATAGTGAGGTTATAATCCTTGAGAAGCTCCAACCACCTTCTCTGACACAAATGCATATCCTTCTGCTTAAGCAGATGCTGCAAACTACGGTGATCGGTGAAAATCTCAATGCACTCCATACAAATATTGATGCCAAATTGTCAAGGCGTGGACAATGGCTGCTAGCTCAAGATTGTGCACTGGATAATTCTTCTCGTGAACCATCAACTGTCTGGACGAGTAGGAAATCGCCCTACCGTCCTGCATCAAAACCGCTCCAAGGCTAACTCTCGATGCATCACAGTAAACTGTATAAGAACCTGAACCCATAGGCAAAATCAATACTGGAGCTGTAATCAAAGCTGACTAGAGCTTCTGAAAGTTCTCCTCACACTCCTTAGTCCACCTGAACTGAGCACCCTTCTGGGTCAATCTGTTCATAGGTGCTGCATTAGATGAAAATCCCTCTATGAAACGGTGGTAGTACCCTGCCAAACCAAGGAAACTGCAAATCTTGGTAGTTGATAACGGTCTAGGCTAGCTCTGCACTGCCTCTATCTTTTTCATATCAACGTGAATACCCTCATTGGACACAACGTGCCCCAAGAATTCTACAGAATCAAGCCATAACTCACCCTTTCGAAAATTTCGGATACAATCTCTTCTCCCTCAAGTTCTGAAGAACAACTCTCAAATGTTACTCATGATCCTCTCGAGATCGGGAATACACCAAGATATCATCAATAAACACGATGACGAAAGAGTCCAGATAAGTCCAGAATACACTGTGCATCAAATGCATAAAGGTTGTTGGGGCATTGGTCAGCCCGAATGACATAACCAGAAACTCATAATGACTGTATCTAGTCCTAAAATCAGTCTTCTAGATGTCTAGCCCCCGAATCTTTAACTGATGATAACTGGAACGCAAATCAATCTTGGAAAATACCATGTCACCCTGTAACTGATTAAACAAGTCATCTATACGAGGCAAGGGATACCGGTTCTTCACCGTAACCCTGTTCAGCTACTGATAATCAATACACATACGCATAGACCCATCCTTCTTCTTCGACGAACAACACCGGTGCACCCCAACGTGACACACTAGGCCGAATGAAACCTTTATCTAAGAGTTCCTGAAGCCGCTCCTTTAATTCCTTTAGCTCTGCTGGTACCATACGATAAGGTGGAATAGAAATAGGCTGAGTTCTTGGCACCATGTCAATACGAGAATCAATGTCCCTGTCAGGTGGTATGCCTGGCAGGTCTGCAGGAAACACATCCGGAAAGTCACAGACCATAGGAACCAAATCAATAGCGGGAGTCTCAGCACTTACATCCCTCACAAAAGCCAGATAAGATAAACATCCCTTCTCAACCATACATTTAGCCTTCAGGTAGGAAATCACCATGCTAGGCATATACTTAAAAGAACCTCTCCACTCAACCCTCTGACATCCCGGCATAGCTAAGGTCACGGTCTTAGCGTGACAATCAAGAATATCATGACACGGAGATAACCAATCCATGCCCAATATCACATTAAAATCGACCATGCTGAGTAACAGTAGGTCCACTCGGGTCTCCGAGCCCCCAATAGATATCACGCACGACCGATACACACGGTCCACAACAATAGTATTACCCACCAGAGTCGACACATGAATAGAGGTAACTAAAGACTCACGGGGCATATCTAGAAAATGGGCAAAATACAAGGAAACATAGGAATATGTAGAACTAAGGTCAAATAAAGCCAAGGCATCTCGGCAAAAGACTTAGACAATACCTGCGATCACTGCATCGGAGGCCATAGCATCTTGTCTAGATGGAAATGTGTACATACGGGCCTGACCTCCCCCTCTAGGGCACCCTCTAGCTGACTCGCTCATATCCCTGGCAGCCTGGGTGGGTGGTGAAGTAACTGGGGCTGAAGTCGAGGGCTGGCCCCTCTTTTGAGAAGAACCACCGGGACGACGGGGATGACGAGGACACTGCTTCCCCATGTGCCCAAACTCTCCTCACTCAAACCAACTCCCTGGAGCTGGAGGCGAGGACTGATAGAAACCCCTGGCACCTGAATGGCCACTAGAAGACTCATGCATAGAGGAACTTTGAACTGGTGGTGCTCGAGCTGCACTCTAGGCTGGGAGGTCACTGAATGAAGAAAGACTTGGCTGAGAACCGCGGGGACCATGTCCCAAAGATGCACCACTATAGGTTGGGTGAACCGACCGAGGAGGCCTGAACGAACGACCTCTACCATGCTGAAGCTGCCCCCTGGAAGGAGCACCACTAGAACTACCCGATCCACGAGGCCTCTTGGCCTCCCTCTCCTCCCACTCCTGCCGCCGCGAACCAACTCAATATCTCAAGAAATATTGACAACCTGCTCGAATGTAGCATCTGATACTCTCTCCCGGGTCATGAAAAGGCGGAGCTGATAAGTGAAGCAATCTACAATCATCCTAATCCTCTCCCTATCAGTAGGGGCCAACTCGGTGGCCTGACGAGCCAACTCCAAAAACCGCATCTCATACTGCATCACTGATAGCTCCCCCTGATGTAGTTGCTCAAAAAGCCTGTGCTGCTCCCAGGTGAGGGGTTCTGAACCAACAGGCCTACGCCTCTCAAAAGACTCCCACCAAGTGAAAGCAGCACCAGAAAATTGAAAGGTAGCAAATCAGACCCCACTAAATGATAGAAATTGGAACCCCATGCAATCAGATAATCTCCCTGATATAAATCTCAGCTAACAATTCTGAAGAATAAGTAGTACCAACAGGAATGAAGTGCACGGACTTGGTCAGCCGATCCACAATAACACATATAGCATCAAACCTCCTCGAAGTCCGTGGGAGCCCAACTACGAAGTCCATGGTGATCTGCTCCCACTTCCACTCCGGAATATCAAATCTCTGAAGCAATCCACCCGGTCTCTGGTGCTCACACTTGACCTGCTGATAGTTGAGCCATCGAGCCACGAACTCCACAATATCTCTCTTCATTCGCCTCCACCAATAATGTTGTCTCAGATCCTAATACATCTTTGCGACACCCGAATGGATGGGATACCACGAATTATGGGCCTTAGCTAGAATTTAATCTCGAAGTTCATCCACATTGGGCACGCAAATCCGGCACTTTATCCTCATGACCCCATCAACACCAATAACCACATCCCTGGCATCACCGCGACGGACCCTGTCCTGAAGAACGAGTAAGTGTGGATCATCATACTGGCGTGCTCTAATCTGATCTTAAACAGAAGACCTTGAGGCTACACAAGCCAATACCCGCGGTGGCTCTGATAAATCCAGTCTCACCAACTGACCTGCTAAAGCCTGAACATCAAGTGATAATGGCCGATCTACTACTGGAAGGTAGGTTTGACTTCCCAAACTCTCCGCTCTGCGACTCAGGGCATCGGCCACTACTTGGCCTTCCCCGGATGATATAAAATGGTGAGGCTATAATCCTTGAGCAGCTCCAACCACCTTCTCTGACACAAATGCAGATCCTTCTTCTTAAGCAGATGCTGCAAACTACGGTGATCGGTGAAAATCTCAATGCACTCCATACAAATATTGATGCCAAATTGTCAAGGCGTGGACAATGGCTGCTAGCTCAATATTGTGCACTGGATAATTCTTCTCGTGCACCATCAACTGTCTGGACGAGTAGGAAATCACCCTACCGTCCTGCATCCAAACCGCTCCAAGGCAACCTCTCGAGGCATCACAGTAAACTGTATAAGAACCTGAACCCATAGGCAAAATCAATACTGGAGCTGTAATCAAAGCTGACTAGAGCTTCTGAAAGTTCTCCTCACACTCCTCAGTCCACCTGAACTGAGCACCCTTCTGGGTCAATCTGTTCATAGGTGTTGCAATAGATGAAAATCCCTCTATGAAACGGTAGTAGTACCCTGCCAACCCAAGGAAACTGCAAATCTCGATAGTTGATGACGGTCTAGGCTAGCTCTGCACTGCCTCTATCTTCTTCGGATCAACCTGAATACCCTCATTGGACACCACGTGCCCCAAGAATTCTACAGAATCAAGCCATAACTCACCCTTTCGAAAATTTCGCATACAATATCTTCTCCCTCAAGTTCTGAAGCACAACTCTCAAATGTTACTCATGATCCTCCCGAGATCGGGAATACACCAAGATATCATCAATAAACACGATGACGAAAGAGTCCAGATAAGGCCGGAATACACTGTGCATCAAATGCATAAAGGCTGTTGGGGCATTGGTCAGCCCGAATGACATAACCAGAAACTCATAATGACTGTATCTAGTCCTAAAATCAGTCTTCTAGATGTCTAGCCCCCGAATCTTCAACTGATGATAACTGGAATGCAAATCAATCTTGGAGAATACCATGGCACCCTGCAACTTATTAAACAAGTCATCTATACGAGGCAAGGGATACCGGTTCTTCACCGTAACCCTGTTCAGCTACTGATAATCAATACACATACGCATAGACCCATCCTTCTTCTTCGACGAACAACACCGGTGCACCCCAACGTGACACACTAGGCCGAATGAAACCTTTATCTAAGAGTTCCTGAAGCCGCTCCTTTAATTCCTTTAGCTCAGCTGGTGCCATACGATAAGGTGGAATAGAAATAGGCTGAGTGCTTGGCACCAGGTCAATATCAGAATCAATGTCCCTATCAGGTGGTATGCCTGGCATGTCTGCAGGAAACACGTCCAGAAAGTCACAGACCATAGGAACCAAATCAATAGCGGGAGTCTCAGCACTTACATTCCTCACAAAAGCCAGATAAGATAAACAACCCTTCTCAAGCATAAACTTAGCCTTCAGGTAGGAAATCACCATGCTAGGCATATACTCAGAAGAACCTCTCCACTCAACCCTCTGACATCCTGGCATAGGTAAGGTCACGGTCTTAGCGTGACAATAAGGAATAGCATGACACGGAGATAACCAATCCATGCCTAATATCACATCAAAATCGACCATGTTGAGTAATAGTAGGTCTACTCGGGTCTCCGAGCCCCCAATAGATATCACACACGACAGATACACACGGTCCACAACAATAGTATTACCCACAAGAGTCGACACATGAATAGAGGTAACTAAAGACTCACGGGGCATATCCAGAAAATGGGCAAAATACAAAGAAACATAGGAATATGTAGAACTAAGGTCAAATAAAGCCAAGGCATCTCGGCAAAAGACTGAGACAATACCTGCGATCACTGCATCAGAGGCTATAGCATCTGGCCTAGATGGAAATGTGTTCATACGGGCCAGACCTCCCGATCTAGGGCAGCCTCTAGCTGACTCGCTACTATCCCTGGCTGCCTGGGTGGGTGGTGAAGTAACTGGGGCTGAAGTCAAGGGCTGGCCCCTTTATTGAGAAGAACCACCGAGACGACGGGGATGAGGAGGACACTGCCTCCCTATGTGCCCAAACTCTCCACACTCAAAACAACTCCCTAGAGCTGGAGGCGAGGACTGATAGAAACCCCTGGCACCTGAATGGCCACTAGAAGACTCATGCATAGAGGAACTTTGAACTGGTGGTGCTCGAGCTGCACTCTCGGCTGGGAGGGCACCAAATGAAGAACGGCTTGGCTTAAAACCGCGGGGACCATGTCCCAATGATGCACCACTATAGGATGGGTGAACCGACCGAGGAGGCCTGAACGAACGGCCTCTACCATGCTGAAGATGCCCCCTGGAAGGAGCACCACTAGAACCACCCGATCCAAGAGGCCTCTTGGCGTCCCTCTCCTCCCACTCCTGGCGGCACAAACCAGATCAATATCTCAAGCAATATTGACAACCTGCTCGAATGTAGTATCTGATACTCTTTCCCGGGTCATGAAAAGGCGGAGCTGATAAGTGAAAGCCATCCACAATCATCCTAATCATCTCCCTATCAATAGGGACCAACTCGGTGGCATGACGAGCCAACTCTGAAAATCGCATCTCATACTGCATCACTAATAGCTCCCCTTGATGCAGTTGCTCAAAAAGCCTGTGCTGCTCCCAGGTGAGGGGTTCTGAACCAACAGGCCTACGCCTCTCAAAAGACTCCCACAAAGTGAAAGCAGCACCAGAAAATTGAAAGGTAGCAAATGAGACCCCACTAAATGATAGAAACTGGAACCCCATGCAATTGGACAATCTCCCTGATATAAATCTCAGCTAACAGCTCCGAAGAATAAGTAGTACCAACAGGAATGAAGTGCACGAACTTGGTCAGCCGATCCACAATAACACATATAGCATCAAACCTCCTCGAAGTCCGTTGGAGCCCAACTACAAAGTCCATGGTGATCTGCTCCCACTTCCACTCCGGAATATCAAATCTCTGAAGCAATCCACCCGGTCTCTGGTGCTCACACTTGACCTGCTGATAGTTGAGCCACCGAGCCACGAACTACACAATATCTCACTTCATTCGCCTCCACCAATAATGTTGTCTCAGATCCTAATACATCTTTGCGACACCCGGATGGATGGGATACTGCGAACGATGGGCCTTAGCTAGAATCTAATCTCGAAGTCCATCCACATTGTGCACGCAAATCCGGCACTGCATCCTCATGACCCCATCAACACCAATAACCACATCCCTGGCATCACCGTGACGGACCCTGTCCTGATGAATGAGGAAGTGGGGATCATCATACTTGCATACTCTAATATGATCTTAAAGAGAAGACTTGGAGGCTACACAAGTGAATACTCGCAGGGGCTCTGATTGATCCAGTCTCACCAACTGACCTGCTAAAGCCTGAACATCAAGTGCTAATGGCCGCTCTGCTACTGGAAGGTAGGCTTGACTCCCCCAAACTCTTCGCTCTGCGACTCAGGGCATCGACCACTACATTGGCCTTCCCCGGATGATATAAAATAGTGAGGTCATAATCCTTGAGAAGCTCCAACCACCTTCTCTAACACAAATTCACATCCTTCTGCTTAAGCAGATGTTGCAAACTACGGTGATCGGTGAAAATATCACAATGCACTCCATACAAATAATGATGCCAAATCATCAAGGCGTGGACAATGGATGCTAGCTCGAGATCGTGCACTGGATAATTCTTCCTGTGCACCATCAACTGTCTGGACGCGTAGGCAATCACCCTACCGTCCTGCATCAAAACTGCTCCAAGGCCAACTCTCGAGGCATCACAGTAAACTATATAAGAACCTGAACCCGTAGGCAAAATCAATACTGGAGCTGTAATCAAAGCGGAATTGAGCTTCTGAAGGTTCTCCTCACACTCCTCCGTCCAGCTGAACTGAACACCCTTCTGGGCCAGTCTGGTCATAGGTGCTGCAATAGAGGAAAATCCCTCTATGAAATGGTGGTAGTACCATGCCAAACCAAGGAAACTGCAAATCGCGGTAGCTAATGACGGTCTAGGCCAGCTCTGCACTACCTCTATCTTCTTCGGATCAACCTGAATACCCTCATTGGACACCACGTGCCCCGAGAATGCTACAGAATCAATCCATAACTGATACTTTCGAAAATTTCACATACAATATCTTCTCCCTCAAGGTCTGAAATACATAAGTTTCAAGAAGATTTGACTATCATGGAAGAGGATGCACACCAGCAACAACTATAGTTTGATCAGCAGAAAGAGAAATTTGAAAGATAAAGGGCCCATTGGATACGATAATACGATCAGCTTCATGCATAATTAGAAGAAATAGAAAGACAGAAGAGGGGTCATCAGCATGCAGATTTTGAGGCAGAGCGGCGTCAGTGGATGATTAAGAGAGGTGTGCTAAACCGTCACATTGAAGAATATGAGGGACAGGAGGCTCAGATGTGGGCACGCTCTCATACCCAGATGTGGTTGCAGAATTATCACGTGAATATGGGCCAAACCAGAGAGCAAGATCTTCCATTGGAACAAAAAGCAGAGTATATCCATGATGATCATCGCTATCTAAACAATGAGAAAGTTGGTCAATAGGCACGTGCCCTCATCCCACAGTTTCCAGCGGTGTTTCAAAATTTGTACGAGACTTTTGGGGGAGAGTGGAGTTCAAGAGATGCAGATCATTGATGATCTCAGTTTAAGCAAGAAGACCAGTGAGGATTAAAGTTTTAGTACAGTCAATTAGCTTTTAGTTTCATTTTCATTTGTCGCATTTTTAATTTTATGTTTGGAGTCTTTTATTTTTATCAAAGTTTGTTTTATTCCAATCATGTTTTGTCTTTAGAGTCAGTAGAGTCAGTTTCTATATATTTCCTTTTCTCTCATTGTATATAAAAAATTGATTGAAAATGAATGAAAAATACTTTAGTTTGTTTTTTTTGTTTTTTTTAAAAAAATCATCAAAAATTATTATTATTTCCCATTTGAACTACGTAATGGCCTAATTCATGCGATGTCATGATACGTAGGAAATCCTCATCGGAAGCGATCATAGCCATAATTAATCTGGAAAAAAAATTCAGACAAAAAAAAGAAACAAAAAGAAACAAAAAAAATGTTAAATTCACGAGGAAATTAATCAATAAGCCGGGATGAAGCATGAAGCCTTCCAAGCTAATTTTAGAAAATAAAATGGCATTAGGTGCATGACATACAATGTGTGATTAATATCTGCAAAATGCCTAACTCTAACACGTTTGTTGTTTGTCATCGTAAAAATAAAGTTAAACAGAGGTGGTTGGTTTGAGGTTTAAACTGGCGACTCACCCTTACAACACGAGATCAAAAGGAAAAAGTACAATGGCAAACAACAGTGAGAATGAGTCAGATAATGATGATATCCATGGACAATTGGTCGAACAAGGTTCGGGACTGGTTGAAGAAGTAAGAGTATTGAAACAACAATTGGCAGAGATGTACCAAGCTTGGGTGAATGAACAGGCACCGCCCCCACCACCCATAGGGCCTTCGGATAATTTTCATAATGTATCAGTTGCAAATCAAGTTCCCATACCCATAACAAGTAATCCATTGTACCAACCTTGAGTCAGTCTGAGCATTAACCGTCCGACTATCCCCAGTACCTCAATTTCATGTCCTCCAACCGCACCCCTCAGAAATGACCCACCTAGTGTACCCATTGTCCTTACTTTCACTATTCCTCATCCAACTCTCTTTCAATAGCTCAAAACGGATCCACAACTGAATGCTCGTGATGCCCAACGTTACTCTCCATGACTGACTTTCAAGGTTCCAGATTTATACAAGCATACTCCTCAGAATATGTTTCCAGTTGAGATGGAAAAGCCCGATAAGAATATGGAACAAGAGGAAATGACAAAAAAAATGAAGAGCTTAGAACAAACCATGAGAAACATACAGGGTTTGGGAGGCCACAAGAGTGTTTCATTTAACGATCTTATGCATGTTCCCCCATGTTCATTTGCCACCCGGCTTCATGACCCCCTAGTTTGATAAGTATGATGGGCATGGTGATCCCATTGCCCTTTTGAAGAAGTATTATAACCAATTACGGGGAGAACAAATAAGAATTACTCATGGCTTATTTTGGGGAAATTTTAAAAGGAATTGCATCAGAATGGTTCATAGATCAAGACATCTATCACTGGCACGTTTGGAACGACATGGCTCAATATTTTGTCCAATAGTTTCAGTACAATATTGATGTAGTGCCAGACCGCTCTTCTATCGTCAACATAAAGACGAACCAATAGAAAGCTTCAAAGAATATGCAATCAAGTGGAGAGAGCAGGCTACTAGGGTCAAACCACCAATGAAAGAGGCAGAAATGATTGACTATTTTCTCCAAGCTCAGGATCCTGAGTACCTCCATTACATATTGGCTGCCATTGGTAAACCCTTCGCTGAGGCGATTAAGATTGGTGAAATAGTTAATAATGGCATGAAGTCGGGCAAAATTTTGAGTCAGGCAGCCCTTAAGGATACCACGCAAGCAATTCAAAACGGGTAAGGTAGTTTCAGAAGTCTGAAAAAGAAGGAGGAATGATCCATGATGGCATATGGATTCGTGGGAGTTCAAAGAGGAATAGTTCCTTCTTACATGCAATTCCAACAAGGACAATCCAATTCTCCTCATCATTATTATCTGCCTCAAGGTCCCCGAAACTCATTTCCCTCGCAACAATACACAATGTTTAATGCTCATGCTTATGCTAGGTCTCCCAATCACCAACAATGGTGGGCACCGATCCACAAGGCTCTTGTCAACTTCGCCCAAATTTTCAAGCATCATATAATCCTCGTCCCCGAAAAGAATATATGAGAGAACAGGGGCTAAAGAAAGAGCTCACCCCAATTGGAGAATCGTATACAAGCATGTTTCGAAAGTTGATGCAGTTGTGGTTGATTGAACCTATCATGCCACGTTATGTGAATCCAAATTCAAAAGGTTTTGAACCAAATGCAAAAAGTGAGTATCACTCTAAAACCGAAGGTCATATTACTGATAGTTGTTGGACGTTAAAGAAATCCATTGATGATTTGATTGAAGCAAAGGCAATTGTAGTGACAAACAATCCACTCCCAACTCATACTAATACACATTATATTGGAACGATTTGTGATGATCGGGATTATAAGTATTCTGGCAAGACAGAGAGGGTTGTTGCAACCATAGGGAAAGAACCACAAGTGACAGTAAGCCCACCGCAATTGGCACTGTTGATTATGAAAGGTGTGAGATCTAGCTTGAACTTGGCAGGTTCTGGAAAAAAAATCTCAGTGTCCTTGGAAGCACAAAAAAGTTTGAGGTTCAATTGGGTGGGCCAGAACTTTACATCCATGGGGGCATTCAAAAGATCGTTGCGAATAATGGTTTGAGAAATATAACAGAGCCAGTTGTAATCCGACCTGTTGCACAACTCCCAATGATAAACACAAAAGTTATTCCCTGAAATTATAATAAGACTGTCATGACATACAAAGGAAAAGAGATAGTTGAAGAAACAGATGAAATGTGGGGCTTGACCCGCTCTGGAAGGTACTACTCACCAGAGGAATTGAGAAAAACTAAGCAAGCCAGGGAAAGTCACTGTTAATAGCCAACTTTTCCCATATATATTTTTTTTAAAATAAATATATACTTCCAAAATAGTGCATGAGTATCAACCAGTATTTTTCCATAATTTTCTGTAATTTTAAAGGATTTTAATTAATTTATTCCAGCATTTTATTATCTAAATAATTACTAATTGAATCACAAATGATTTTATAATGATTTATCACTTAATTTTTATCATTTATATTGATATTGAGCTTTAATCATTTATAAGTAATCATATTTGCATCTTTAGGCTATAATTGCAATAACTTTGCAATTATAGCCTATTTATACATAATTACATTATTTACACAGAAAATGACTTTTTATATTTTTATAATATTAAGTAATTATTTTAGATCATTTTCATATACAAATAGCATTTTTATCATTTATTAATTATTTTTATAAATTATTTTATTAATTTAAATGGGTATTTAAAACATAGCCCCTTTCCTAATTAATTTTCGGACCTACCCAGCCAAATACCCTCTCTAGCCCAATTAACTTAACCCATTACCCTAACCTAACTACCCTGATGCATACCCATTCAATAACCCGCCCCGCCTAAAACTCTAATCCTGGCCGTTGGTCTCAAAGATCAACGACCCTAAATCCTCCACCCCTTTTTAATTAACCAAACATCCTAAACCCTAAAACATTTTCCCCCACCCGCCGTCTTCTGATACTCTCCTATCACCACCCTCTCGAACCCTAGCATCGTCACACTTTCCTTTTTGATTCATGGGATCCTCCCTTGATTCCCTGCCTTATTTGGCTTTGTTTCTTTACTGGTGACCCGATCTTGATGTTACTTGTCACACATCTTTTTTCCAACACCGAGGGTAATAAGGGAGTTTTTCCAATTAAAGTGACATTATTCGATTTTGGGATTATTTATTGTTTTTCAAAGTCGCCACCTGGATTTTTGATGATGCTCCGAGACACCGTTTATTTTAATATCCCAAACGGAGGAAGTTTTTGACTCTGTTTTAATTTGTCTGCGACCAAAAATCCGAGTAAGGAATTATGTTAACTCGAGAGAAGGTGTTAGGCACTCCCGAATTTCGTGGTTCTAGCACGGTCACTTAACTATTAATATTCAGCCTAAATTATCTGACTAATTACGTGTTTTAAACCTATTGTGCATTTAACTTTTATAATTTTAAACCGTTTTTAATATTTATGGATTTATCTTGAAACAAGTCACGATGGCGTGCACTTGTTTGTTTTTGGACATATTGTAATCGTGCAACATGAAATGCACCCACGATTACAACATGTGATTTTTTATTATTGTTTGAAGTTGGAGTCGGGGACATGAGTTGCCGCACCCGAGTGTGGATTACATAATCATGACTATGGTCATGATAGTTAAAATGCTTATTTGAAGCAATTGTCGATTATTCTCTAAGCTTTGTAATTTTAGTCTAAAAGAGGTATTTTTGGACTAAAGGGTAGATATGTGTTCGAAATCGGCTAAGACTAAGTTAGCTAGTCTAAGGATGAGTATTTGGGCCATGGCCACATCTGGCCCAATTTGTAATTAGCACCTTCTTAGGCCAACCTATTTTGTTCAATCTCTAAATATAATCATGAATGGGCTGTCGTGCATATGATATCAAATGATATTAAAAAAATTCAGGAGTAAGAAAACAAGGAACTTAAACGACATTAGTTAAGACATTCAAAACGGTATAATCTAATTTTTTAAGGCTACTTATTACCATTTCATGCTTTGCGATAAAAGATGAATTCACTAAACAACCAAACAATTTCCATCTCAGTTTTTCGTTTGTAGTGGCCATTGATATGAGCAAAAATCTAGTGAGGAGCACGTTGAGAAATTGGTAAGGGCTGACTGTTGATTTTATTAAATCATATTCCTATAAAGACAACCAAATTTCTTTGATCAACATCTGGCTGTTTTTTATTAACCATCCTTCAAAATGTTTTAATGACCTTTAAGCGGAATCAATCTGAACCTGAAGCTATATGTATATATATATATGTAAAATTGTACCTAAACTAATCATAAGTTCCAGATCGATAGGAAGCATAAGAAACAAATCTAGATTTTAATAAAGTCATGCTAACCAGGTTTAGGACTAAATCAGATTGTGCCAAAACATAGTACTAAATTTTTGGAGGCTTTTGTACCCTTAGGCCCATTAGCCTGGGGGTTCAACCTGGTTCGGGCCTTTAATGGGCCATTTTTAGCAGTCTGGCCCATTT